>PVIC010053412.1:0-11862 GCA_004025085.1 Thryonomys swinderianus | reverse complement strand
TTTTTTGAGACAGGGTCTCGCTTTGTAGTTCAGGCTGGCCCTGATCCCACAATGTAGTCCAGGGAAGCCTCAAACTCATAGCGGTTCCCCTGCCTCTGCCTCCCAAGTGTTGGGATGAGAGGCTTGAGCCACCATGCCCGCAACTGTGATATGTGGTACAGGGGAATCCAACTCAGGACCCTGTGCTTGTCAGTCAGGGAGACGCCAGAACCACTGAGCTAAGTCACTGGTCTCCTATAATATTCTTATGAAGCTGGTGTACTCACTTTTGCATCCCAAGAAAGGAGCAAGAAGCTCAGGGAAGTTGTTGAACTGCCCAGGGCCACCAGACCAGGAAATACTTAGATCAGTGCCCACTGATGCTTGGTCTGTGTTCTTTACCTGACACTATGAGCGTGAGCACAGAACGGCAAAATGTTCAGAGCAGTTTCAGTTCCATGCCATTTATATTTCCTGAATGCTGAAGAAGGTCAGCCCTGAATGAAATCATTTCAAACTGCAGAGGAACCCAGTTTCTTAGAGGAGGTGGTAAACTGTGCTGTGAAGGATGTAGGAGTCCAGAGGAGGAAGGACTTGTGCAGGGGAGATACACAGGGATGGTATGTGTCAAGGCACAAACTGGGAAGGTGGGGCGAGCCAGGGGACAGTGAGTAGGTACTCTCAGCTGTGGCAGAACAGGCTTTTAGAAAGGAGCGCCAGAGAAAGCGACCTTTAAGGCATGTCTTAAATAGTGCATGAGAGTTTGAACAGCACTGCATAAGAGAATCGGGGTGTTGTGAGAGGTAACCTGTTGAGGAAGAGAGTTGAAGAGCAAGGTGGATCAGGTAGTAGTCTTGCACGTGGATCTTTGGGAGAGGAGCAACAGGGGAATCTGGTACAAGTATATGATAGTTACGACAAGAAATCCATTAGCTCAACATCTATCTAACATTTAAGTAACTTCTGCTGCATTCTCTGCTTTGTTCTAGTAATTTATGTGAATTCAGTATTCTGATCCTCAAAAATTCCCTCTGAGTTACTATTAGGGCTTTGCCCAGGGCCACAGATGTCCTTCCAGCCAGAGGCATGGATGCTTTCCCAGGTGGGAAAAGGGTCTCTGGTTTGGCCTGGCATGTGATTGCTTCCTTCAGTGAACTGTGAAGAGCAGAGATGACCATCATCTCTTGGGTGAAGCTTCAGTGTTGGGGTGTGGTTGACCGTGAGTGTTTCCTGCTGGTAGTGATAGTGAAAGTGTTTGTTAGGGTGGGGTTCGCTCAGTCTGAGTGGTCTTGCCTAGAAAGGCACCTGCTATTCTGTGCTGGTTGCATACGAGAAGTAAGAAATAAACTCTTACCATATGAGCCTCTTGCTATTTGAAGGCCTTTTTGTTACTGTAACATTCTAGGCTAGCCTGACAGATATAAATACTCACTGATTAAGAATATGAACTCTACAGGCAAAGTATCTGAGTTCAGTGTCCCCATCCTACTATAGCATTTACTAAATGTGAGAAATCACAACCTCTCTCAACTTTATTTACTTCATCTTCAAAGATGGAACAGCCATCCTGGCTGTCTGGAAGAAACACAATGAAAGCAATGAAAACTTTACGTGCTATGGCTCATGTAGTATTTTAAACTTGCTGTGTATTATCTTGCTTAGTGCATAGTAACCACTTTGCAAATGAGAAAATTGAGACATCTACAAGATGGCAATACTTGCCAAGTGTCATACAGTTAATAAGTATCAGACACAAGATTCTAACTCAAGGTAGTTTCATGTCAGGGTTCTTGACTTTATTTGCTGGTGACATACAGGAGTACCAAACTCCCAGCACACAGTAGTCACAGGATTGTGTTCTTCATTAGGCATGATGAATACCATATCTGCATCCTGTGAGGCTTTTTGAAGGACAAGCCTAAAAAGCAGAAAAACCCTAGATACTGGCTCTCAAATGTTACAAGCAAAGTACAAAATCAAATTAATACTTAAAGGATCTAAAGTATGTCATGATATCATACATGATGCCCATAGAAATATCACTCAACTCTCGTGTCAGTTAGCTTTAACACAAGAGGCCATCATGCTGTGACATCTTTGATAATAGACAGAGACTTCTAAGCATGCCCGCAGCCCGAGACATGCTTAAAATGACTCCCTGAATAGATTTCAGAGGGAATGGTTGTCTTAGTTATTTGCTCTGTTCTGGGGTGAAATACCCAACTTCTTCAAGTTAAAGGAGGGGAGGCGTATTTTGCTCACAGTTTGCAGAGGTTTCAATTCATAGTCAGCTGGTGCCAAGCCAGGGTAATGTGGCAGGGGGCCATGGTCAAGGAATAGTACCTCCATAGCATGGCAGACAGGAAGCAGAGAGGACCAAGGGAGGAGGAGGAGGGAGACACCCTTCTAGGCCACTGCCCCAGTGACCCACCTCCACCCAACATCATGTTTAGCCATAAGCTCCTCAATGGATTAGACCCCTTGATCCAGTCACCTTGTAGAAGCCCCACTTATGAGCACTTGATGCTTTGGGGGCACATCTCTATATAAATTACAATAGTGATCATAACATTTTCACTGTTGTCCTGAACTTTGCTCAACATGGACACATTTGAACACACTCAAAATTTTTCAGTGAAGCAATCATTGGTCCCCTGAGCCACACTTAGAAATTCTTGGCAGCTCCCCTGCTAAGTTGGTCCTCTATGGGCTCAAGACTCAGCAGCAAGACCGAGCAGCTTCTCTTTGCCTAGGACAATCAAATTTTCCTTGCTCCCTGAGCTCAGGGTCTAGGTTCTAATTCTGCAGAAGAAGTCTAGGCTTCCAAGTAGGTGGGAATGGAGCTAAATAAAATGCAACTCTGGAACTTCAGCAGCAAGTCATAGGCCTGCAGAATGTGCCACTGTCTCATTTTCCCTCTGCCTCTTTATCTCCTCTGATCTCTGATGCTTTATTCACTGCAGGCCATGTGTGAAACCATCCTGCAGAAAGTGTCCTTCGTGAAGGTGAGCTTCATCGCTTAAACCTTTGCCTAGTGCCTTGGGCCAGCAGCTCAACCTGGAGTACCACTTTTCCTCCACAGATAGCATCTGGACACATTTTTACTTCTAGAGGCCAAGCTAATGGCTCCTTATCCCAGACCTGTACTTTGGTTCTTCCTTTCCGAGATTCTTTCCTTTTGCGTCATCATGACTTGCAGACTTTGCCCCATTGATTTTGAATTCTGGCACAGTGATTTCATCGCAGTAGGCTCTGAGATGCAGCAAACCTGAATTTGAACCCTTTGTCTACCAATTCTCTAGGGAGTCCCTATAAGTTACTAACCCTCTTCATCATGGGGTCTAAAACAACACCTAACGCAGAGTGGATGGTTTGAAATTAAATGAAATAAGACAGAAAAAGGGACTAGATTATATAATTGCTCAAGAGATGTCTGTTGCTTTTATTCCACCTCTTTCTCTTCTTTTTCTCCTTTTTCCTCTCTTCTTCCTTCTCCTTCTTCTTCAACCTTACATTTGGTTTACAACGGCTCCCCTAAGAAGTTAGCAATCCAGTTCTTTGAGGGAGGAGGAATCCAAGAGTCAGACAGCCTATGTGCTGTCCAAAGTCACAGGTGGGTGAGGGGCACAGTCCTTGGAGCACTATACAGTCCCTCCTCTTCCATGCTTCCCTCCCCTGCACGGCTCTGCCATACTCACTTCTGTATTCATGGGCCTAGGAGAAGACAACCTTGATGGAGTCCTGGTTCATTCCAGTAACTTTTGTGACTGGTCCCCTGTGTCCAGTATTGGATTAGGGCCAAGTCATCTTTCCTGCAACCCCCACGCTCAGACTTCAGAGGGCTGCTGAGAATCTCACATCTGGCAGAGTATGAACTGGTAAATGATCTGCTTTTATCCTAGAAGGCTTCACTGTGGGTGGCAGAGCCCCTGGGAAAGCCAGCATCTTGCGGCTTAGCATGTTCCCCTCTGTGTGCCTGACCTTCTCTTTCAGCTGTTTAAGGTCAAGATTGAATGAATAAAATGGAGAAGTGACTAGAGAATTTGAAAAAGTTTGGAGAAAAAAATCTTGCTGGCTAAAGCAGCCTAGTTGAGAGTGTGGAAGCCTCGGATATAAAAGTTCTACAAATTAATTGGCACTGACACCTCTGATGCACAACCTGGCCCACTTCAGCTTCCCACATGCATTAACTGTTGTTACCATGAGTGTAACAGCCATGAGATCTCTGAGACATCCCTTCACCCGCCCTCCTTACTAGCCAGATCCACTAACAGTACCTTCTGGCCAACTATACTTTGAACGACTGGCAAGATGGTTAAGTGGGAAAATAAGAAACCAAGAACTGGAAGTGCCCTTAATATGTTACAAACATACATGGTATTATTATTCTTAATCTTCTTATTATTATATAATGAGTATAAACCCAAAGCAATGGAGGCTAAAGGATCGCCTTGGGAAGACAGCAACCTGGTGATGGCTCTTTGTCCAACTCCCTTCTCTCTTTTGCTAGGTAAAGCACATTCTCAAGGTCGATGGGGTCACAGATTTCACTCTGTTGAGGCTGGCCATCTTCACTTCGCCTGTGCATTGGGATGTTTTATGTGCTCAGGTCCTGGGGCCGGATTCAGGCAGGGAAACTGGCTCAGTTCAGGTCACAGAGTGTTTCATCACCTTTAGATATGAAGCCAGCTGTACTCAGAGAGTTTGAGCTGAGATCTGATCAATAGGAAAGATTTTGATTCTGCTTCAACTCATGACCTTTCAGAAGTAGGCAATGGCTTTCAAATATTAGCAAGTATGATCAGAATCATTGAAGGGGCTTTTTTTTTATTGAATTCTTTATTGGGGCTTTTAAAGAATAAGCAGTGGACTCCACTGACTCAGGAGGTCTGAGCAGGGCCTCCAATTGGCTTTTTTTTTTTTTTTTTTTTTTTTTTTTTTTTTTTTTTTTTTTTTTTTTGCTTTTTGAGACAGGGTCTCACTTTGTAGTTCAGGCTGGCCCTGAGCTCACTATGGTGCCCAGGCAAGCCACCGCGAACTCAGCAATCCTCCTGTCTCTGCCTCCCGAGTGCTGGGATTACAGGCGTGAGCCACCACGCCTGGCATTGTGGTATGCGGTGTTGATTGTTGGTGGGCATGTCTCCATGCCCAGCATTCTATGTGGTTACCATGGATCAAACTCAGGACCTTGCGCTTGCGAAGCAGGCGCTGGAACCACTGAGCTAACCCTCAGGCCCTCCAATTGGCCTTTTAATGATTTGCTATGGGAATGATTGGCCTAGGAAGATCACATTTCTAGAATTCTGGCACAATCTTTAAAGGTACAGCTCTAGAATGGAGTTGTGGTACCTGGACTAGAATCTTACCTCGCCACTTAACAGCTGTCTTAGTGTCCTTTCCTGAACTTCTGTTTCAGTATTTTTTGTATCTGTTACCTGAGTTGTTCTGTAGTTTAAATGTGATAATATTAACTTGTAAGGTCATTGTAGCAATTATATGAAAAGATGCAAATGAAAGGTTTTGCACAGTGCTGAACATGAATTGCGTTAAGGTTAGTTCAGTACATATCACGTATCTCTATAATTCTTACACCACAAGTACTGGCATCTTAGTTTTCCTCATTAGGCTATGAGCAGCTTCAGAACAGTGGTCCTGTCACGTTCATTTCTGTTTCTATTGGACAGAGTTCAATGTCAGGTGCAAAGAAGGAACATGTTATGGAAATTCACTCTTTTGGTCTGTTTCAGACCCAGACTAGTCATAGGGATAGAGTAAGCCAGAAGCAGCAGATCATCCTGTTTTCATGGCACTTAGAGTACAAGTCCATAGACAAAATATTTACTATGAAAGATATTTTAAAGGAAATTAAAAGTGCTAAAATGAAAACAAGTGGAGGTTCATGTTAGGTAGAGTGTTCTGGGAAGGCCACTTTGAGGAAGAAATGTGCAGCTATGATTTGAACAATGATGCAGGGCCAACCATCATGAGACTAAGAGCACTGTAGGCACCAGGCAGTGCAGAGGCCCCAGTGCAGAAAGCCCTGAAGCCCTGAAAGCCTGGCCAGTTGGAGTCAGCTCTGCAAGATACGGAAGGAGGCCAAGTTGGAGGTGGGCAGGTTCACCGCGGTCTTGTTAGTCATGCTAAGGACCTGCGTTTATTGAAGGAGAGGAAGGACCTGTTCAGCTCAATACATTTAAAAAGGCACGTTAGCTTCTGGGTTATACGTGACCTGTTAAGAGATAAGAGGACACATCAGAGGTTAATGTATTGATATGGAATAAAGGTAATAGTGGCGCAGAATATGAAGTAGCAATGTAGATGGAAAAAACAGGTTTTGGAGTCAAAGTATATTATGGAGCTGGCACTGGCAGCCTTGCTGATGAACTAGACATGAGGATTTGGGACAGAGAAATAGAGGACGAGTCTGTGGATTTAATGAACACATCTCCAGCTGTGATCTCTTTAGAAGAAGCTGCCACAGCTACTTAGTTCCCCATCTGCTCACATCTCATCTGTTTCCTTTACCCAGTTCCATCCCTCCCTTTCTGAGGACCCAGGAGTCCTTACAGAGCTCCCTCAGGGCCTCTGTCCTGAATTCTAATGAGCCCACGACTGGTGGTTCTAGTCCCTGAATCTCAGACATCCTGTTTCCCCCTAGACAGGGAGGAAGCTGCCCTTCCTGGGGTGATTAGCAGAATGGCCAGTCAGCGTGCAGTGGAAGAAAAAAAATAAAGCTATGTAGATACTCTGGAGGTCTCAGATGCTGGCAAGAAACTAAAAAGAAATTCAATTGAATATTGAAGAGATGGTGGGGGAGAGAACGCTGTCCTGCTGTCTTGGGCCTCCTATTACCCAGGGATGATAGGGCCATGAAAAACACAGGAGGCATCTTCCAGGCCAGTTCGGTTTCCTGGGGTTGCTGAGGACAGTGCACCCTTTGATGGATGTTACACATACGGAGATCTGATCCTAGAGGCCGCCACTCTCCCAGCCTGTGCAACCCTCCCTCACCCAACGTCTCTTCATTTTTCCTGCACACCAGCATCCAGCCCCTAAGGTCAATCAAACTGAAGGTTTTATTTCACAAAGTAGGGCCGTGAACGTTTCCCTCCGTAGAATATTTTCTTTCAGACACAGCTAAAGCTCAGTTTTTGTGTTTGATTTTTGTTTTTCCAGTTTTCCTTTTCTTCCCTTCTGTTGGCATGGGAACACTGAATCACCAGTGCCGGGAGGATCCCTCCACCCATCACAGCGCTCCCCACGCTGCCCGAGTGCTCTGATGTGTTCAGAGGGCACACACATCTTTCCCTAGTTGAGGGAAGCCTGGGAAGGACAGGTCTCACTGTCTTCCCCCGTGTGGTGGGCTCTGCAGCCTACCTGAGCCAGAGGCAGAAGGATCCTCACAGACTGGCCCACAATGCGGAGAAGGCCTGTGTCTGAGCCGCAGCCAGAGCCAGTCGGCAGTGTGCAGAGGACTCTTCACACTGTGGAAATGCTGTGGAATCTTTCAGGATTTTGTTCACTGGTAAAATGAAAGCAACAACTGCTCTCTTTGCCCAGAAGTGTGGCGAGGAGTAAGTGTTCATGTGATCCACACAGAGAGTAAATGGTGAACAGTTCTTTTAACCATAGGATACTAAACAAAGATCTGACAGATAGGTAGATGTCCACATATTGTTATTAAACCAATGGAAATTATATAACATGGTCAGGGTACTAGTTGACTGATTGTGTCAACTTGAGCAAAATCCACTCAATTGAAGAGGACCTCACAGTTCTGGGTGGGGCCGAGGGGTTTTTTACTGAAGACAGAAGACTCACCCTGGGTCGGCTGGCCACCTGAATGGTGTAAAAGGGAAACGCGAGAAAAAGGGTCAATTCTGTTTTCTGGGGAGCTCCAGTCTCCACCCTCCCCTTGGACTTCGTCTCCTGGCTTCCAGCACAGATGCTCCAGCCTCCAGGTACAGACTCACAAGAAACAGTGCAGTGAGCTCCAGACCTCCAACCAGATTCTTTGAATCTCCCATGTGTAGATGGACCTTTGTGCTTTTCCACACCTGCCTTGTGTAGGGGGCCACTGTAAGCGAATCTTGTGAATTCTTGTATGTTTTTATATCATGCAATAAATCTGTTTCTGTAGTAAACGCTGACTGGTACAGTTAGTATTTTTATGCTTTTGAAATGGATATGGTATATAACTAATCATCTACCGCTCATCTGTGTATCCAGATGCCAATGAGTTTACAAACACTTTATGCCTATTGAGGGCATGCTAACATGATTAAATTTAATTTAAACAAAAACATTTAATCTAGCCATGGAGATGTATGGGATCCTATAATACAGAGATTTTCTAAAAATTATTTTTATTTTTGACAAATATGAACTATATATGTGTACAGGGTGCGATGTGACAGTTCCATACAAAAGTAAGTTGCAGAATGTACAACTCAGACCAATTAACATATCTATCACTTCACATTATTTTGTCATTACTTTGTGGTGCAAATATTTAAAATCCACTCTCTTACTTAGCACTTTCAAATGCAGAGTCTACTATGATTGTTTTTGCCTTGCTAGGCAATAGGTTGCCAAAAGTTATTCCCTTACAACATCTCCTCTTTCTTTGCCTTCCCTTCAGCATCTGGAAACCATTGTTCTAATTTAGTGTGAATCTGACTTTTCAGATTTCACTTATATGTAACATCATGTGATATTTTTCCTTCTCTGCCTGGCTTATTTCACTTTCATAAGTTCCTTTAGATTCATCCGCATTTTCACGAGCGATGGATCTCATCCTTTTAAAGACTAACAGGATTCCATTGTGTATATAGAGCACATTTTAAAAAATACATTCATTTGTTGATGACCCCTTAAATTGTTTCCATGCCTTGGCTACTGTGAATAATGCTTCAGTGAATGTGGAACTGCAGATCTCTCTTTGACCTACTGATTTTACTTCCTTTGGATATATACCTAGAAATGGGACTGCTGGATCATATCATAATTCTCCTATGTTTTCTGAAGAGCTTCCTCAGAAAGTGATGGTGCTAATTCAGTACATTCCTGTCAGTATTATGAGTTCCCTTTTCTCTATACCCTTGTCCACACCCATCTTTCATCTTTTTCATAACAGCTGTTCTTACAGGTATAAAGTGATCTCATTGTGGTTTTGACTTACATGTTGACTGCACAGTTAGTGATGTTGATTTTTTTCATTTATCCATTGGTCATTCTTATATTTTCTTTTAAGAAACAACTGTTCAGGTCCTTTGCTAACTTTTAATAGGGAAGCTTATTTTCCTGTTAAATGCAGTGCCTATAAAAATTCTCCACAAAAAATAGAAAAAGGAATGCTCCGTTTTATATGATAATGAAAAGACCTCAAATCATCATTGGATGCTTGAGCAAAATGTAAAGCTGGAATCACCAGTACTTCCTGGATTTAAAATATAATAAAGCTACAGCAATCAAAATAACATGGCACTGGCACAAAAACACTCACCAACCCTTGTGTCATAATAAGCCAAAGCCCAAACAACAACAGTCAGTGGGTTTAATATGAAGGTGTCACAAATATACAATTGGGAGAGGATTGTTTCTTCAATAAAGGGCACTAGAAGATCTATTTACATGCACAGAGATGAAACTTAAACCTTACCTCATGCCTTAGAGAAGAGTCAATACCAAACTGGGTTAAAGACTTCAGTGTAAAACCTCAAGAAAGCATAACAGAAAAGCAGCATAGCATGTCTTAGCAGTGATTTCTTGCCTATGGCCCCAAAAGCACAGGTAAAGAAAGGCATTCATATTAAAAAACAATCAAACATAATAATAAAAACAAAACGAAAAACAAACAAACAGAAGCGCTTATCACAACCTAATGGGTGATGAGCAGTTGATGCAGAAAGCCACTCCCCTGGGGAGTGTGGCGCTCACCACCTGCACCAGTAAGGCCCTGCCAGGGTGCCATGGCTTTTCATTTGTGTCATGAAGAGTGAGTAGGAGTTTCTTTGACCAACACAAAAAGGTCTGGAAGTGTGTGACAGTGGGCTCCTGTGGAGAGACACAGCATGGGAGAAAAACACAGCTTGTATTTTGTGGATATCTCGAGACCTTATGTTCTGTGTTTTAGTTTTGCATTCCCCATGCAGGTATAAGACCATTCACTTGAGACAGGGACTGTCTTCCACTTCATCTGACAGCTGGGAAAGCAGCAACTCAGAGATGTTATGTAATTTTGCTCAGTGCTTTACAAATAAGAGGTGTACAATTCATGTGACATTTAGTATCAAAATCTGGGTTCATAATCAGTGCTTTTTATGATCTCTGCTCCACAGGGATCCACAGAGGAATGGAGAACATGAAAGTGGTCAGGGTCATGGAGAGAAAAGGAAACAAAGATGGGACCAGGGAGCTGGCCACAGCCACAGGCTAACCAGCCACAGCAGTGAGGCTTTTGCTTCACTGTCCCATTTCCGTTTTTCCTCTGGGTTGCTCTATGGCTCACTGACTCAGGACGAATTAAGAGACCAAGATAGAGGGTGTCAGAATAATCAGCCCTCCTTCTGAAAAATGCCAAGTCCCCTATGCCTCTCTTCCTCTCTTCTGCTTGTGTTAGGTTTTCCCGGGGATCTGCGTTGGCGGGGGAATTCAGAATATTTGTGGATAACAGATGTGCATATTTTCTTGGTCTAGTGAGATGCAGAGCAGTAGGAGGAAGCTGGGCACAAGGCCAGCCTTCAGCAGAACTGCCACAATCTTAGGTCTAGGCCATAGGATTTCCTCCACTTCCAAATGCCCCCTCCACCCTTTGCTTAAGCTCCATTTGCTTGCTGCCTGCCGCCAATATAATTTCACTTTCATGGAGGAAACACACCAATTACCAATTGTATTTATTACTCAGCTTAGCTTGCTATAGCAAACTACTTAAGAATAGGTTGCTTAAACAACATTTTCTCACAGTTCTGAAGGCTAAAAGTCTGATCCCAGGGGCCAGCACGGCTTGCCTATAGCTGCCAGCTCTCAGCATTCACTTGGCCTTCCAATGGTACATACAGAAAGAGAGTACAAGCTCCTTGGTAGCTCTCATAAGGCCATTAATTCCATTATGAAGACCACCCCCATGATCTCACCTAAGCCACATTATCTCCTGAAATTCCCCCTGTCCAACTGCTACTACATTAGGGGCTAATATAGCTCTGAAAAGACATGGTTCAATCCATAGAATTTAGTGCTTTGCTCAAAAAGACGTGGAGCTCAAAGGATGCTGGGAAGGCAAGTTTGAGCCCAGGAGATGACTTTTCAACTGCAGTGCCACAAGCATGGGGCTGCTGAGATGGAGAGAGTAGGCAGCTGGGAGAAGGTCTGGATTTCCCCCAAGTACACTGAGCAGCGCTCACCCACCCTTGCCAGCCAGTCCACACACCTGGAACAGGCTCTACCAGGTTAAACCAGAGCCTGTCAAGCCAGACTCTCTACTCACTGGTCTTTGCTCTGGCTTCTTGAGCCACGGAAAATAACACAGTCTTTGTCCAAGGTTAGAAGTTTGGTCATGAAGATGGACCTCTGCTCACTTATCCTTTCTTCTCAGAGCCTCTGTTCCTTCTTTACCAGGAGTGCTTTCCATGGCTTCACCCATCTACATCTTTTTTTTTAAACGAAATCTCTAAGAATTGATCTGCTTCTCTCACATAAAGGCCTAGGGCAAAATGAATTTTGGTGCCTCAGGCTGTAGAAAACGCACAACCTTCCCTGTGCAACACAGCATCTCTACCTCAGCTCTGCTAAGCAACTCTTCCTCCTCCTTCCCCTCCTCCTCCTCTTCCTCCTCCTCTTCCTCCTCCTCTTCCTCCTCCTCCTCCTCCTCCTCCTCCTCCTCCT
>PVIC010053411.1:0-11793 GCA_004025085.1 Thryonomys swinderianus | reverse complement strand
AAAAGAACTCTATAGGTTAGGAGATTTTAGGATAAGGTGCTTATTTATTCCAAATGCAATCTGGAACATGCCAAATCATCTGACATAAGTTGTGATACAAGCAATTTTAATACTTACTCATCATTAATGCAACATTGTGTAAAGCCAGCATTCAATATCCTGACTTTATGAGCTGTTTATTTGTTAGTGAGGAAAGGGTGAGCAGACATTCCCAGTGAGGCCTGATTCATCTTGTTTGCTGAATTCAAATAACATAGCTTCAACTTATAAGCAAAGGTACCTTGAACTGCGGGGCATTTCATCATGAGGTTTTAATTAATTTTGCAATAGCTTTCCCCCTCTTTAGAGTTCAAAAGGTAAATTTAACTACTGCAGAGAAACTCAAAGCTATTTGATTACTGAATACTTTTTTTTTTCAGGTACTGGGAATTGAACTCAGGACCTTGTGTTTTCGTGGCAGACAGTGCCACTGAGCTAAAGCCTGGCCCTAATTACTGAATAATTTTTAAAGATGACCTTCAAGTCTTAATCTTAGTGTGCTTTTCTGTACATAAAGCACACAGAAATTTGATCTTTTGTCTTTGTTGAAATCATATAGATGTTGAACTTTGTAAAAGTCATTTGAATTCAGCAGCAAAGAGCATGAAGAACTCGTTTGGGAACTTTACTGATCGCCACGCATTCACCCCTCTTTTGAGACCGGTTTTGCAATTTCTAGGCTGCCTTGATGCGCACTAAAAGAGAACTTTCTGTTTTTAATCATGTGAGACTTCACACAGGAAAAGAACTTCGGAATCTAAAGAGAGTAACCAATTAAAAAATTAAATTTCAAACCTCGTAAATACACATATGGAGTTTTAAAAAGTAAACTATAAAAATGTTGGTGACTAGAAATAGCAAATATATCCTGACACTCTGAAGATAGTAGTGGATTTAAGATTCACCTGACCTACCCATTTCTAGTACTCCGGAAAAAAGAAAATGCATTCATGTGAAAATGTCTTCAGATGTGTACACACCCCAATGTTAGTTGTGTAACTGCTAGATATTTGTCTCAGCTGTGCGCACACATAGAAGGAGGAGAGAATTTTTTAAATGTACAGATAGCAAGCAGATAAGAGTATGATGAATCATGTGTCTAATATGTTCCTTGTCTCTCACTTCATTCTGTAATTTTAAAACATATGATAAATTAACGTCAATTTTTTTTTTCCTACAAAGCACCCCTGACATTCTTCCTCTTCACGTTTTTTTTTTTTTCTCATCTCAGGTGAATTATTTTAAGATCTGGCCTCTACTAGAGCCAAAAAGCAAATGAGGGTGAGGCCTTGGGGAAAGGGATTTTATAGAAAACAGACGCCCTATTTTAGGGAAAATAATCTCAGCATCTTGGAAGGTGCCCTGAAGAAGCAGTAGTCTTTAAACAATGAAACAAGGTGGGTCAGGGAGAGACTAAAGCAGGGGAAATGGACAAGAGGCAAAACATTACTTGGCCAACTCGTGACCTGAGCAGGCTCTCAGCAGTCACTAACAAAGAAAAAGCCCTTTGTCCTTATGTAGGGCAGCCTCATTACCCAGAGACTGCTCCCGAGAGGGCTTCCGCCGCCTCTTATCAGCCTGGGACCGCCTTTGCTCTCCCCACGCAGGGATTACGGCTGATAAGTTATGACAAGCACCCAGTAAAAACCCAGTCAGCCAGGAAGGGCATCACCTCCTTCGGAGTGTGCGTTCACATTACTTTGGCACTTAGTATTATCATTTAAATATAATCTCACCTTAGAAGGAACAACAGTACTCTTCTACTTGCTGCATACTTAAGTCTGACAAGGTAATTGAAATAACTTATTAAGGCTTCTCAGCGAGAGGGTCTAGATATTAGAATTGCTAGAGCTGCAGAGCAGAAATGTCACATGCACAGACAGACGCGTGTGCACACACACAGAAGGAAGAGTATAAAGAAGACTCAAAGCCTCAACTCAGAGAAAAAGGAGCCAGTTCATGTCTATATCGCTAAATATCTAGAAGAGAATCACGTTACCAGAGCCCTTATTGAAAGCACTCTGACAAACAAGAGAGGAAAGGGGACCAAAGGACTGGTTAAAAATAAAACCTATTGGGCCGGAGATTTAGCTCAGTGGTTCCGGTGCCCGCCTCGCAAGCGCAAGGTCCTGAGTTCGATCCCGGTAACCACATACAATGCTGGGCGTGGTACTCACGCCCTGAGCCATCAATACCACATACCACAGTGCCGGGCGTGGTGGCTCATGCTTGTCATCCCAGCACTCGGGAGGCAGAGGCAGGAGGATTGCTGAGTTCCAGGCTTGCCTGGGCTACATAGTAAGCTGAGGGCCAGCCTGAACTACAAAGTGAGACCGTGTCTCGAAAAAATAAATAAACAAATAATAAATAAATAAGTACATGAATGAATAAATAAATAAATAAATAAATAAATAAAACCTATTAAAATTGACCTTCAGCTAAAGTACCAACTTTTGAGATTTTTCCCTTTTTCCATTAAAAAAGAATAATCTTATTCTCCTTTTATTCTGGCAGTAGGTAGCCCGGGTTGGCCTTTAGTCAAGGAGGAATCTTGCCAAATGTGGTAAGAAACATCCACTCCAGGGTGGGGATCCAGGAAGTCTGGGTTCTCACCAGCCAGGGACCTAATTACTCCAGGCCAACTTTCTACCCAGAACCAGGCTAAGTAGGGATGCTCCTAACACAAGGGAAAGTTATCTGAGCCAATTTGCACAACCCTTCCTTTTATCTCCCTGGTGGAGCCTGGGGCCGTGTTTAATGTCCTTAAGCTGCTCCTCCATTGTTAGAATGACATTTCTTTATCTTGTTAGAGTGAAGGCTTTTTAGAGTGCTCTGTAGTTTCCTAATCACAGAACTGCAGGTCTTCAAAGGTGGTTTATCTTCTCTCTTTTTTTTTTCTTTTTTCTTTTTTTTAATATAGGCATCCCACCATTGGGCTTTTTTGTCTTCTCAGCGCTATCAAAGATCTCTGTAGAGGTGAGACAAATATCAAAAGAGCTAGGTATAAATATACTCTGAGTGCCTCCTGTGCCTAAGGTACTGTGCCTAGCACAGCAGAAGTTCCATATTGGTTAAAATTACAGGGAAAAAAAATGCTGCTAAGGAATGACTTGATTTTTTAAATACAACATTCATGCCTTTCAATTCTAGTTGAGTGTGCTCTCTTTTTCCTTATATATATATATAAAGCCCCTGTTATGTGTCCATCTGTGTTCCCTAAAAGGATATAGGAAACCCCTAAGTCTCAGCGCCAATGAGCTAACTTGTTAGAGTGAGGTGATACTGAAGTAGAAATTCTTTTCATCCAATCAGATATGTGTACTTAAAAGGGAGAGTGTCACGTGAAACCCTGTGGCGTTCAGACACAGAATGACCCTGTTGACAACCTAATTTCAGACAGTTAGTCATTATAACTTTCTATACTTCAAAGATGCTCATTTTGAGGTTCTTTAATACGAAAACACCACCCCCAAATGAAATGCGCTCAGGACTCAATCTCTACTCTCCCTTTCCGTCACTCACTCCCTTGATAAGACAGCCAGTGTCATCCTTTTGAACACCAGCTACATTTCAATGACACCTAAAGATATGCTCGGGGAAGAACTCTTCTGAAGTCCAATGGCCTGCTCTGCATTTCCAGTTGCATGTGCAATAAATAACTCAAACATTAGATGACCGTCACTGTGCCTCTCCTTCCCTGACTTGGGATGTCAGTAGTCCTGAGACAGCTGCCTGAACTCTTCACAAATTCTTTTGGTCCAACCACTGAAGCATCTCCAGATACCATCAGTTCCTCACCCCCTTCATTGCCTGCACCCTGGTCCAAGGCTCCACTAAGAGCATCATGATCGTGTATTCCTATTCTCCCCATCGATTCTTATTGCAATATCTGGATTGACAGCCCATGACCAACAGACTAGTGAGTTTACTCTTATCACTAAAAAGCAAAGGAATTCATGCCATGTTATCCGAAAGGCCTTCATAGACTTACCACTTCTCTAAGGCAGACAAATGCCTTTCCAGAGCCCTTAGGGTATGTTTACTAAGCCTCCATTTCCTCTAGCTATCAACACTCATTTCCCACTATTGGCCCTGTGCCTTCCATATTTAGTCCACACTGAACTTTGGGGCAAACACAGTAAACACAGAGCCTCTTTTTTTTCCTGGCTTTTGTGTTCATGTAGGACCCGTATTTGTCCTCATCTTCATAAAGCCCTTGATCAGTAGTTTCTTGTCCCATAAATTTTGTGTGGACTGGTCAGTCTAGGAAGAGGGAAAGCAGCAGGTGCTTTTGCATCCACGGTTTTGACTTCTGAGCACCTTCTCTCTGCAGGTTTTCTTCTTCTTCCAACCTCCATGCATCTTACTTTCTCCATTCACTTCTTCGCGACAGTTTCTGACCCACACTTGTCAGCAGCACATGCTTGACAGGAGGGTGGGGATTTGATCCCTTTCCTGGGTCATGGACATAGCTGATGCACAGTCAGTGGACACAGATGGTTTTCACATTCTAGAGGCACACTCAGTGATAGTCCCTTGCCACAACATACAAAGATTTTTAAATAAAATTCCTGCCTTGCATTTACATAAATAAATTAATTCTGCCATTTATGCCACAAAAAATAAATAAATTACCTTAAACAAATACATTTTTGAAAGTAACCAAATTGATATTTGGAGATAAGACTCCCATGGTAGTTCAATGATATGGCCACAGACTTCTAGTCTATTTCTTGTGTAGCTGCCCACTCATGTATAAGTGCTGGAACTCTCACATGTGTTATATCTTTATAGACTTTTCACATCTAATTCCTCTCTCTATATATCCCCACAATAGTTTTGTCTTTTTTTTTTAATTTCCCATTTAATGGAAGATGGGCTCACAAATAAGACTAGCTGCTGGCAAAGTAATGGTAATGGAAGAAAGTCTTCTAACACTTAAGCTCATGTTTAAGGGTTATATTCTGCTTTCGCCATCTCTCATTTTTCTTTTACCACAGGAATGTCAACACGCAAAATAAATCTTACCTCCTTCTCCTGAAATGCCAGCATGAAAATGACGTGGAGTAAAGCCAAAGTTGGCCCTTGAGCAAAAGGAAATGTGGATAAGAAATAAACCGTTTTAGTTGTCAGAAAAAATTAATGATGGGACTACATGAAACTACTATTAAGTCAGTTTTTTAGTGCTTCTTATATGCCACAGGTTGACACACACTTTTTTTTTTTTAATGTCCACAACTTTATGAGGTGGAGCTGGTACATTAAATTTCTTTAGGAATTTAATGGGAGAATCATGTGTCTATAGGTACACAGTTTGAAAATGACAAAGCTAAAATTTAAACCAAGGGTTATCTCATTCTTAAGTATGAGTATGCTCTTCGTGCTCTCCATTAGCATTAGATGTGGATCAGACGTAGTGATTCTGCTAAAGACACAGCCAATACTGATACAGCAACTGATCATAACAGATGATGACCAAAGTCCACATAGTATCATACTGTATCTTTGCTGCTCCCTGTCCAGTTGTCCAAAGAAATATACACTCGTGGTGAAAGGATTTTGACTGATCACATATGTCCAGGAAGCAGTGTTCAGCATGGGTGGCCACAGGCTTTGGTTGTTTGTTTTACAATATGTTAGAACATTGCCAGCTAACATTTTTAAACTTTTTCTTTCCCTTTTAGTCAAACCAATTCCAAATGTTTGAAATGTTAAATTGTGGGAAGAGCTAAGAGCAACCAGAAATAGAGATTTTTTTTTTTTTCCGTTTAAGATACATAAACATTTTGGAGCAAAAGCATGATTCTCATCTCCGTGCTTTACTGAGGAAGAGAGACAGGCAAACCATTGCCCATGGAAGACATCTTGGTTTGGAGACCAGTTTAGACATTGGAAGCTTTTTACTTGTAGTAATAGGAATTCAATTATTTTTATTTTTATGGTCTCTAATTTTATTCTAGTCTATTAATTATTCTATTCTACCATGTGTGTATGCCCTCCCTCGTGTAACAACATAGTACTCATTTACTGGGTGTGGGGTTAAATTTCTTACCTGCTCATTTGCCAATACAATCTGGTTTAGACAGCAGAGTTAGGATATAGCTCCATCCTAGCTCACAACCAATAGTTCAGAGATCCTTCCTTTGTTCCACTGTTTCTCTTGTACTTGCTTTTCCACAGGAAGAATGTACCCCTGAGGCCAGCTTTTCCCAGAGGGAGGTCAAGAACTATGAAAAAAATGTAGGGTACCCTTGACTAAACCCAAGCCATGTTATCTCATTGTTGGCTGACCTGTATACTCCCGACATAAAGAAATAGAAGTCATTATTTTCTCTTGAGACACTGTAGTTGTTTTTTATACAACAATAAATAATTAAAACACTTGTTCACTGATTCAAAGTAGCTTCAGGAAATAAAAACAGATTTCTTTTTTATGGAAGAATAGAGTAATGTCAACAAGGTTGCATAATATGAGCTTTCAAACACATACCTTCATAGAAAGACTGATTCACCAACAAGCCACATACCTTCCCAGGACTGCAGAGGGGCTTACACACACAGATGAAGCATAGAAATTTTTGTTTAAAAAAGGTGCTTTGCTAGGGTAAGAAGGACAGTTTCATTCTGCCTATTTCACTCCTTCAAATCTACAAAGCACAAGGTCAGCAGAAATTCCCTTTCCTGGGAGCCCATCCACGGGGAAGAGAGAGTGAAATGAGTCAATATTCATTGCATTGGAAGATTCTAGGGCCACCACACAGATTCTAGACCCTGGCACAGTGGCATCCTGCACAGACTGTGGTTACAAGAGTGCACCCTCGGTCCTAAAGGACCAGGGCTTCAGACCAGTCTTTGTGTACCCGGGTAGGGTCCTCACTTAGAAACCCAGGTTCAGTTCTTTCTCAGTGGCCACCAGTGACAAGCCAGCCCCCATGTAGCCAAGTACCACCTGTCCTGGCCAAAAGTGTTGCCACTGAGCCTATTTAGAATCCATGGAATAGTCTGAGTATTAAGGAGCCTTCCTGGCCAGCAAGCTTTTGAGGAGAGAGAAACATGACCGTTTCTTCAAATGTACAGAACCAGCGAAGGCTACAATGATCACAGTATTGTACCCTGAAGAAATGGAGGTGTAAGGACTTCTTGGAAAAGTTTTCAAAATATTTAACTTAAGAAAATGAACTGTGGGACAGTTCCCTGATAGAGAAATAAATGAAAATAAGAAAACAATTTGTTAACACATTTAGAAGTTCAATGAAAGATATAAATCATAAAAAAGAAACATAAGTGCTGGATTTAAAGAACAAAAGGATCAAACTAAAAAATTCATGTAAGAACTAATCCCACGTGAAAAAAAATTAGGTAGAGTACTATGACTTGCAGTAAATGTAGACCAAATGTTATTAGAATTGAATTGCCTTTGTGCATGAAAGTGGATAACATTTTCTATGTGATTTATATAATCCACACATTATTCTAAGCACTTTAACAGAATTGTCTCAACCAGTCCGTAGAGCACTCTTAAGAGGAAATAGTTATTTTCTCCATTTTGCAGACAAAAAGATAATCAGATCTAGAGAATTCAGTTTGCTCATAGATTGAGCCAATAATCAAATAAAATCTACAACTTTAAAAGGGAAAAAAGAGAAGTATTTATATTAAATAAGCTACATTATATATTACATATATAGCTGTCATAAAAGCAAGGGCAACAAACATTAAAACAGATCTATTAAAGAAGAAAGAAGACAGCGCTTTCTTCATAGTTTGATGAACAAAGTCGACCTTTCAGTGAGTACCCAGGGTTCACCCTTCCCTACTGAGAGTCAAATGGTTAAAAGGTTAAAGGAAATTACATTCGACCACATAAACTTGAGAAGAAATTAGCATTTCAAAGTTGATGCGTGTCCAAGAGGGAAATTACTAGAACAGATCCACACCGTGGCGTTAGCTGCTGATTGACACTGACTGAAATAAACAAGCGGGGTGATGGATCCCGGTAGGCTCCTCACGTACATCCCGTCCCGTCTCTTTCATCCTTCCATGCTCTGTCCCTTCCCTCTCTCAGCGCCGAGTCCAAGCCTCCCTCCATCTGTGAAGCCCTTCCCCCACATAACCTGAGCTATGTGTCGTTTGTCCTACAGTCTCTTCCATATGCTTTTTATACCTCCGGTGTATTATAACTAATATTTGTACAACTCACTTTATAAAGTGCTGACTCATTTAAGCTCCCTCGTTTAAATTCTCAGGACGTTCTAGCAAAATCTCTAATGGAAAAGTGATGGTTTTAATTTTGGGGTGAGAAAATATTATAGAAAAATGTATATGATGTGACAGTAGTCTGCCTCTTCAACCCATTCTCCTGATAAGCCAGCTGTGTCAGGATGAGTCAAGGGGGACATCCAACACAGATCTTTATCTTTGATCCTGCTCTTCTGGAAACATTTCTCCTGGTCTTTTTTTTTTTTTTAACATTAAAACTCAAAAGCTTATTTAAACACATATCTGTGCGTGTATGATTACCTAAGCATTATCAGTATGTGACAGTTAGCTTCAGGGAGTGTATTTATTCCCACATTTTAATTTCTGGTAAAATTTCACTTTCAGGGGTTCTAGACAATAAACGGTGTCCATACTATAGGTAAGAATCTCCCAAGATGCCTTAGTTGTTAGGCAGAGTTAGAATTTGGCTCAATGACTACTTTAAAACAGCTCTCAATTGAAAATTTCTTCTCTGGTTAGCTGTTAGAAAGAAAGAAAGAAAGAAAGAAAGAAAGAAAGAAAGAAAGAAAGAAAGAAAGAAAGAGAAAGAAAGAAAGAAAAAAGTACAGTTTCAGTGCTTTATGGTAGAGTAAGACACTTAAACTGATTGATAAGCAGAATAGAAATCTGTCATTTGTTCTATATAGAATAATGTTAAATTATATTGCCTGCTCTGTGCCCTGTGCTCTCTGAACTCCAAAAACAATTTCAGAATGAGAGTCACATCTGAGCACTAGCAGGCAGTGTAAATCAAGACACACCTGCATACGTAGTTCACACTCAGGTTCAGTGTTCATGGACATGGGATTCATCACATTAGCTGTTTTTCATTTGTTAAGATATTCAGGTTCCTCCTTCTCCATCTTCTTTGGTCTTCAGCATGTTTGGTCCCTCTCACAAAGGCTGTCAGGGGGCAACTGAGATTGTCCTGCAGGAACAACAGCCTCAAAGCACCACCAGCTGTCCTTGTTGGCATTTTCTCTCCAAGAAAACCAACTGTTGCTTAACTACAGTAGATCAGGATCTATGCTCTGGAAAAGGCTGAATAATACCTATAAACCCAAATGATTAATATTAGGCAATTTAAAAGAAGTCAGCTTACTTTATTTTTATCCTAGTGTGACTAAACTTAAAAAGATAAAATACAGTAAAGATGATAAGAAGTTTCCTGTTAACACAAATCTGCTGCTGTAAATAGCACCTTAAAACTTTAATTCCGTATGATAAAATAAGGTGAACTAGATAAGGGAACTGATTCTCCCCATTTTCTCTGAAAAAAGACAAAGGATAAAGTTTGGGAGAGCAGTGTTCTTAGAGATCTCTCTCACTTCTTAGCAATTGAGCAACGCTGAATTTGTCTAAAGTAGAGCACTCGTGCCTAAGGGTCAGCAACCTCTAATGACTGAGATGTCAAGTTTAAATTTAGACCAAAACAAGGTAAACCTAGCTCTTTAAAAATCCCTGCATAATTGTTATCTTACTGCAAATGTGTACTAATGAAAATAAAAAATTAAAAAGAGAGCAAAACCTGGTAAAATATTAAAAACATTGTTAGTTGTAGCTAGACACATTTATTGTGATAAATGGAATCTATACTAGCCGGGTTTGGTGGCTCACGCCTATAATCCCAGCACTCGGGAGGCAGAGACAGGAGGATTGCTGAGTCCGAGGCTTGCCTGGGCTACATAGTAAGCTCAGGGCCAGCCTGAACTGTAAAGCGAGACCCTGTCTCAAAAAAAAAAAAAAAAGGAATCTATACTGATTCAGTGACAAGGATTAAAAATAGTCATGTTTAATTATTCATAGTTAAAATATCTCTGGTAAATTATCCACTCTTACAAGGTGGGAGAATGTTGGGCATATTATAATGGAGTGAAGCGAAGGAGGTCTTTAGACCAGTTTCTGTAGCATTATCTCTATATAAACATTCATAGTCGCATCTATACTTATGCCTACACCTTAGTTGAAGTAGTCAAGTGATTACTAATCATGGTACTGCAGTACTTTATAAATATGGTAATGAACTGTACCAAGTATAATTTACCTAGGTAGACATGTTTTCTGCAAAGCTGCAATATTTATTTCAACAAATCTCAAAATTGACATTTAGAAACTGTATTGCTTATATTTATAGGATAACTTTACTTTCTAATTTTTTTTGATTTTTTAGACTTAAGAATTTGACTTTGATGAAAAGCTTACATTTCTTGATTCTGGCTTGAAGCCATTAGTCTGTGTATGTCTTTAAAATTACATTACTCTTCTCTTCATCACATTTTCCAAGATAATTTGGTCTCCTCTGACTTTCTTTTCTTTGAGACCAGGAAGTTTTTGCTCAGCAATCAGTCATTATTTTTAGGGAAACTTATGGTTTGATCAAAGTGAGCTTACCCAGTGGGTGCTTGGCTAGTAGCTTCCTATGAATTCTCACGGTCAATTATTTTCAACATACCAGGAGATCAGAAATCTCAAAGACCGTAGAAGTGTTTCTTTTTAAGATCTACTAGATTCTGTAAATTCTAAGGTACCCAGGTTCCACCTCAATTCTAAAACTGCATTTTGCCTCCCTTGCTTTTTTATATTAAATGAGTTTTTAGTGTTTGAAAATCATGCTTGCTAGAGAGCAGTGAATCTGGAAATTTTCAATTTTTCCCTGAAAGAGAAAAATTTTTGAAAGTGAGTTACATGCAAAGTTTGCTTTTTTTAAATACATCAACACTCAACGGCCCTCATGTCTGAGACTGCTGTTCAAATGAAGGAGAGAAAGATGCGTAGAGTAAGGCACAAGGAAAGCAGGAAACTACTGATGGAGGAAGGCGAGAACAACACTATTTCATCCTCTGCCAGGGATTTAGCTCAAGGGCCAGAGTTCAATCTCTGGTACAAAAAGAAAAAAGAAAAAAAAAATCAGCTTCTTTCTCTGAGTTTCATGAATAACCAATAATTGTACAGCTATTTATTTTTAAAAGTATATGGTTTTTAATTTTCAATTTTCAGATATAGGAAAACATCTTAGATCAAGGTGTATTTTCAATGTAGTGGGGGGTTTTCCCCCCATTTTTTTCCTCTCTTGGAAAGTTTCATTGAAAGAAAGGCATGTTGGACACAATACCTCAGTATAGAAGAGACCATGTATTCCTATTCTACTTTTTCCTTAAACCTGTTATAGGTAGAATATAGACATCTTAGGGGTCCGGAAGGCCAAATTCAGTGTCTGTATCACGAACTAACAGGCAGGAGCAGGTAAGTGTATGAATGTCCCTCTGAAAATTGGGGAGGAGGAATGGTCTCTAGTTGTAACTAATACTGGAAGAGGAAGGACTCTGCTGAAGGATTCTTGATAGGTGGGAGAAGCTGGACATAAGATATTACACTCTTGAGGGCTTGCGTTCCCTTGACCTAAAGATATAATGACAGAAATGTTTCCAATTGTCCTTTCCAGTAGGTACTGTATTTGTTACCTGGGAACCGAAATCAGATCATTAAATAACAAAC
>PVIC010053410.1:0-11856 GCA_004025085.1 Thryonomys swinderianus | reverse complement strand
TCCTCCCATATATTAGATGTGACTGAAGCAGATTTGTGATTACAGATTTGTCAGTTTGCCCATTCCCACTCCTGAGAAAAATATGCTCACAGAAGAGCTGTTAGGAGAAAAAAAGAAAAGAAGAAAGAAAGAAAGAAAGAAAGAAAGAAAGAAAGAAAGAAAGAAAGAAAGAAAGAAAGAAAGAAAGAAAGAAAGAAAGGAAGGAAGGAAGGAAGGAAGGAAGGAAGGAAGGAAGAAAGAAAGAAAGAAAGAAAGAAAGAAAGAAAGAAAGAAAGAAAGAAAGAAAGAAAGAAAGAAAGAAAGAAAGAAAGAAAGAAAGAAAGAAGGAAAGAAAGAAGGAAAGAAAGAAGGAAAGAAAGAGAGAGAGAGAAAGAAAGAAAGAAAAGAAAGAAAGAAAAGAAAGAAAGAAGGCAAGCAAGAAGGAAGGAAGGAAGGAGGAAAGGAAGGAAGGAAGGAAGGAAAGAAGGAAGGAAGGAAGGAAGGAAGGAAGGAAGGAAGGAAGGAAGGAAGGAAGGGAAAAGAGATTTTAAAAATAAAGTTGAAGCACCCTGTAAAACTCTCTTCTTCTGTTGGCTGCACTAGTCATGCATCTTCTTATAACTTTTGCTATTTTCACAGCTTGCCCCATGCAAAATATAGGGGCCGAAACCAAGCATGGTAAACACACACAACAATACCAGGTGTGGTGACCCATGCCCCACAGCAATCAGTACCACATACCACAATGCTGGGTGTAGTGGCTCACACTGCAATCCCAGCACTAGGGAGGCAGAGGCAGGAGGATTGCTGAGGGTTTGGTTTTTTTTTGGTTTGTGTTTGTTTGTTTGTTTTTGTTTGTTTGAGACAGAGTCTCACTTTGTAGTTCAGGCTGGTCCTGAGATCACTTCGTAGCTCAGGCAATCTTCAAACTCAGCAAGGCTTGGGCTACATAGTGAGCTCAGGGCCAGCCTGAACTACAAAGCAAGACCCTGTCTTAAAAAAAGGAAAAAAAAAAAAAAAGGTGATTAGGATTTCTTTCGCACAAATGAGGTTAAGGAAATTTGATCTTTTTTTTTTTTTTTGAGACAGGGTCTCACGTTGTAGTCCAGGCTGGCCCTGAGCTCACTATGTAGCCCAGGCAAGCCTCGAACTCAGCAATCCTCCTGTCTCTGCCTCCCGAGTGCTGGGATTACAGGTGTGAGCCACCACACCCAGCAATTTGATCTTTTTTAACTCACTGATTTAAATCTCAAGCTAAAAACTTGAAAATGTAGTATATGTGACCAGTAACCCCTAAAAACCAGTGTCACACATGAGAATGGACAACCAAAGAGTGTGTTCATAGAGTGTGTTCATGACGTGTTGTTGGGCAAAAGTCCTTAGAGGAACTTCCAGGAATCTCTAACTACAGAGCAGAGACATTAGGATGCATTCTTAGAATTTAGACTTAATTTAAATTTAGGATCTAAATGAAAGAATTGCATAATATCTACATAATAATTCCCACCCACTCCCTAACACTTATATCTCCAGGGAACTTAGAGAAAAGTTTTGAGCACAGCTCTCTTGAGATGGTTATAATCTCTCACAGAGAGCAAGAGAAAATTAATAAACAATTGAAATATTCCACCGAGGATTCAATGTTCTTCTCCTGCCCAGTGGAATCTTGTCACCTTTCTACAGACACAAGAAGTACATCCCTGTGGAGAAATCAGCTAATAGAATCTTTAACTTAAAATTGTACAAGTTCTTTGTACGTGCACTGAACTCCAAGCTCCCACATCCCCGTAGGTAAGTAGCACCTTATTCCACCAGTGAAGAATCAGTGTGTCAGGATCCTAGGCAGGTGAGGAAAGAAGGCCAGCAGGATATCTGAGTGCACAGGCTGGAGTGCTCAGATGAGCTGTCCAGCTACAGCCTCTGCAGCCAGACGATAGCTTACTCTGGAATGTAAGAATAAATTATCTTGTCAGTACCTACAGTGCTGTAATTTAGTGACTCATAACATTAAGGAGTCTTTACATGAAACAGTAAATTAGTCCATTTCAGGTTTGCATTCATATTTTCAGAATTAAGTGACCTAATTTGATCACTAAATCAATTATCAAAGATGAAGTTCTTTTGTCACTTTGTTCTGAAACTTTTAAATTTGTCCTTATTTGTCTCATGAAGGTGAGACATGTTCACTATGAGTCTTCATTAAATGTGCTGACTTTTCATTAAAATTACCATCCTCTTTCTAAATCAATTGAAAATACTTTTGAATAAGTATCTTCTGTATTTGGGTTATTTTTAAATAGTTCAAATTATTTGAAATGAGCATCTTTGTTTAAAGCATCTGCTCATAAAGAGAGATTAACCTCATTTCTACAAAATAGTCCTAGCATTTTCTCACCCTGAACATTCTTGACCTACTATTTGTTCTACAAATTCCAAATTAATGATATTAGCATTTAATCATGTTTTCTACTCTTAGGACGATGATATTTAGGCTACAATACATAAAAATAAAGAAAAAACTGAAGACAGTGGAAATTTCTCTTGCCCTCCCAGAAATATTTTAATATGATCCACACCAATTTGTTGAGGAAAAAAGACTCTTTGTGTCTATTCGTATTTTTCTCCATGTGTCTTCGCTTAAAAATATATTTTCTGCTTTCATTGATGATGGATACATCTGAACTCCCCATGAGGGGAAATACTTAAAAGAAGACATTTCCAGCTGACTTGATCTGTATGCTTAGAAAATCCCCTCTCCCAACCCACATATAAAGTGACTAAGCATTTATATAAACAGATAAATGTTATCTAATTTTTTTTTTGAGACAGGGTCTCACTTCGTAGTTCAGGCTGGCCCTGAACTTACTATGTAGCCCAGGCAAGCCTCAAACTCAGCAGTCCTGCATCTGCCTCCTGAGTGCTGGGATTACAGGCATGAGCCACCACACCTGGCATTTCTTTTTTTTTAACCTGTATATAACCGATTTAATTCTCATTTTTTCCATTCCCCTACCCACCCCACAACCTCCCACTCCCTAAATACATGTTTTGTTTCCCTTTTTTTATTACTATCACATCATACCTGGCATTTCTAGTCTCTTTTTCTTGCTAATGTTACAAATAATGCAATGAAAAATGAACATAAAAACTGGTTCATGAAAAAGTAGTCCTTATCTCATTTTTGGTTTGATCAAAAAAAACTTTCTTATTCAGTAATTTGTATTTCTGAGTCATCACAGCTTCACACTTCTGGCAAAGGGAGTTGGGGCTTCTTGCCTCTGTACTTTGGAGTTGAAATTTCTAAAAGCACATGTAAACATCCTATTTTTCCCAGTCCCCTGCCTTCCTCTCAACCACTCACCCTCTTATATACATGAGATGTTTCCTGTATTTTGCTTTTTACAAATTTTTTCTTTCCCTTCTTTGCTTCCCCCTTCCCCTCCATTCCCTTCTCCCTTTGAATATTTTCTTCCTATTTCATAATATCTATCATACATTGGATTTCATTTACACCTTCAGATTTTCACACTAGGGAAATTATATCTTATTTATACATATGTGTCCTATTTATTTCATTTGTTAATATGGCCTCAAGGTGTATCCATAGCTAAAAAAAATGTATCAGGTTTATATTTTTCTATGGATGTGTAGCACTCTATTTCATAGAAAAACATCTTTGTCTATTCAACAATTATGGGCTTTGAGGCTGTTCTCAACATTTAGCTATTACAAGCTATTATTCAGTGAGCTGCTATAAACATGGATATACATACATTGCTATGGGATGATTCTTTTAATTTTTTTTTTTTTGAGACAGGGTCTTGCTTTGTAGTTCAGGCTGGCTCTGAGCTCACTATGTAGCCCTGGCAAGCCTGGAACTCAGCAATCCTCCTGTCTCTGCCTCCCAAGTGCTGAGATTACAGGCGTGAGCCACCATGCCCGGCACTGTGGTATGTGGTATTGATGGCTGGTGGGCGTGAGTCTCTACGCCCAGCATTGTATGTGCTTTCCAGGGATCGAACTCAGGACCTTGCACTTGCGATAGACAGGCACCAGAACCACTGAGCAAATCCTCCAGCCCATCTTTTAATTCTTTAGTGTATATACCTAGCAGAGGAATAGCTGGGTCAAATGGGACTTTCAATCTTAGTTTTTTGAGGAATCTCCACACTGATTTCCACAGTGGTTGCAACACTCTACCTTCACACCAACAATGAAGAAGTGTTCTTTTCTCCCCACAGTCCCACTACAATTTGTTGTAGGTTGATTCTTGATAGCAGCCGCTCTTTCTGGAGTGAGATGGAATCTCAGTGTTTTCATCTTCATCTCTTGAATGACCATCAATGTTGAACATTTTTTCATACGTTTCTTTGCTACTTCTACTTCTCCACCTGAAAAATATCTGTTTAGTTCACATGCTCATTTTTGAACTGGGTCTTAAAATGGGGGCGGGTCTGATTTTTTTAAGTTCTTCACATAGTCTATATAGTAGTCCTTTGTCTAAGGCACAGCTGGTAAAACTTTTTCCCACATTCTAGATTGTCTTTCTCTCTGTTAATGGTTTCCCTTGCTATGCAGAAGCTTTTTAATAAGATGAGATCCCAGTTGTTGATTATGCTAGTTCCCATGCTACATAAAATCTTTCCCTAAGCCAATATCTTCAAGAGTCCTACTTAACCTATCTCCCAGAAGGTTCAGTGTTTCTATTTTAATATGTAGTACTCTAATCCTCTTTGGCTTTCATTTAGTGCATGGTGAGAGAGATAGGTCTAGTTTTATGCTTTGGCAGTTTGAAATCCAGTTTTTCCAACACCATTTATTAAAGAAGCTACCTTTTCACCACTGAGAGTGATTAGTTTACAGAGGACAAAATTGAAGACAATGATATGAAGATGATCTTTAGGATATCACAGTAACACACCCAGATAGACCCTTTCATGTATCTAAAGCACCTGGATAACTGCTAGATATGAATTATTCTTCTGTCTGAGACTGATGGCCTAACATTTACATTTTCTGAAGCACTAACAAAGATCAGATTTCCAGGAATAGCTGTCATAACCCTGCCCCTCACACTCCCTTATTATTCTGAGAATGGACTTTAAAAATGTCTGTGTCTACCTGCCACCTGCACTTAAGTTGGGGCTGTCTCTGAGCTGCTCTGACAGAAGGCACATCTTGCCTGTCAGCCACAGAAATATTTCCCTGTTCCAAGTGCAGCTGCTGCATCTCTGAAGAGGTTGCAGAAAACTGCAGTTAGCAAGAGAGATCAAGAAGGAGTCTGGTCCAATTGATGACATCCCCAAAATTTGCAAGCTTCAGTAAGCCCTAACTGACATGACTAGCCCCCACTGAAGATTCCCTGGAGGCAGATACATCTAGGTCAGCTTCTCCATTTTTGCAGAGCTGTAGCAGCTGTAATTAAGCCATATCTTTCCCCAAACTTTTACCATAACTGATCCATCTGCCCTCAACACCCAGAAACTACCCTACAAGCTATCTGACTGATTGTAGCAGTCTGGAATTTCAGTCACATAGCAGAATTTAATTTGGGCAAATCACTAACCCCCATCAGAAAGTTTTAATTTTGGCCAACCTATAAGCTCAATATTGGACCAGTTTCCAGGGACAAATTTAGGCCCATGCTTTCAGGTTGATCTAGGAGGTCTCCTACTTTGTTGACCTCCATCATATCTAAATGAGCCTCAATGGAGCTGTAAATCTATGCAATAATTTGTTTCTTGGATAGTGTTGACTTGGAAAGTCCTGTAAAGTTATTCATGATTTTTATCCTGGGTCATGCTCTCAGAGGAACTTGCTTTAAAAAGTGATGTAGACAATAGGTGCAGCTAACCCAGTAGATCCTAGAAACTGGTGGCATAAATTGTAGATATTGATGGTCAAGATCAGCAATGGGAGTAAGCAGTGGTCCCAAGCAGCCCTGACCAGCAGTCAGTCCCCTCAGAGGCAATAAGAGGGATGGCAACAAGAGGCAGTAACTAATAGTCAAAAGCCATTAGCACTGATTGTCTTCAAATAGCAGCATTGTCTAACAGTAGCAGAGACCAGCAACTAGCAGTTTCAACAGACGGGTGACTGGCATTAACTGGTACTGACTGGTTTATTGTCCAGCAGCAACAATAAGGAACCTAAAAGCCCAATATGTAACTATAAACACTGAGAGCTAATAGACATTCAGAGTTCAGAGGGCTCAGGGCTATTGACACATAGCACCCAGATCCACTAATTCATGTTCTTCACCTAAATTGAGCAAAGAATACTCAACTGATTTACGACAGAGCAATATGTAGATTATGTTTATATTCCAGCTGAGGATATGTCCTCTACTTTCCTTCACCCTGTAATCTATTCACTCAAAAGACCATAGGAAGAAGTGTCAGAGGACTGTTCTGCCTTCCCATTGTTATGGGTAGGTAAACTAATTAGTCATCCTATAAGCAGTTAGACAGGCTGGCCCTCTAAAAGCCCACAGAGAGTGCTCGCTTCAGCAGCACATATACTAAAAGCCCACAGAGAAGGAGCCAGCATGGAGGACAGTCAAAGAGACCTCCACTAAAGGTTAGTTTTATCAAAGGAAAAAACTACCCCACCTATGTAAGATAAACAGCAGGGACTGTTATTCTAAGTAGGCATCAGTTTGATATTCTAAGTAGGTGCCAGTCTCTAAAATCTTGAAAGGCTAAAATCTTGACCCTCCTCTCCTGGAAAAGATCCCTGACTAAAAATCCTTATATGCTTCTTATGTGACTTGATTTTTCATTGGATCCGCATTTAGTCAATATTACCTAAGCAACTATACTTGTTGTAATTTTATTGGTTGCTCATGGTTTTTTTCATTTTGTGATTTCTCACTGTACCAATACTACCTAAGCAACTGTATATGCAATGTTAATGGCTGATTATTTTTTTAAAAAATTTTTTTTGAGACAGGGTCTCGCTTTGTAGTTCAGGTTGGCCCTGAGCTCACTCACTATGTAGCCTAGGCAAACCTTGAACAGCAATCCTCTTGCCTCTGTTTCCCAAATGCCAGGATTACAGGCAGTGCTGGGATTACTGGTATGAGCCACCACACCCAGCATTGTGCTATGTGGTACTGATGGCTGTTGGGTGTGAGTCACCAAACCTGGTATTGTTGTATATGGTTACCAGGGATTGAGCCAGGGACCTTGCACTTGCTAGGCAGGCCCTGGAACCACTAAGCTAAATCTCCGGCCCTGGCTAATTATAATTTGTCCCACCTTAAACCCACCTCACCTCCTGGCTTTGCTACATAACAGCCCCCTAGGAAGTGAGGTGAACAGGTCTCCTACTTTTGGGTCTCCCATCTGTCCCTCTTAAGCAGAAGCTTCCTTTCTCAATAAAGTTTTTCCTACTCTTAGCCCCTGTTATTCCTAAAATTCATTCTTTAATTTTAGATAACACAAACTCACATTTCAGATATTTGGCAGGTTGGGATCTGGGCTTGATTCCCTGTATCACCATTGTAGTTATAGTCTTTCCTGGCCACTGCCTGAGTGCATCACCCTGAGTATTCTGAACTAGTTCTGACCCATTTGATGATACCATGTAGCACAAAACTGTGCATGGTCTTGGAAATGGTAAAATAATGTAATGTTTCAAGTGAATTTTTCTTTAATCAGAATATTAATGGGAAACTGAACTGTTACATATTTCCTCAATGTACTCCAGCCTTCATTATTCACTGCAAGAGTTCCCAAAGATGAGTTGCCAAAATAATGTATAGATTTCTTATGATATTTATTGCAACAATTATCTTGTGTTTTTCCATGTGCTTCCCATTAGGCACTTCCCACTTCTTTCCCAGTGTGGCCTTATGATTGCAAGCATTTCGCTACTTTCTTGTGTTTCCTTTCTATTTATTTATTCACTTATGGATTACTCTCAAGTTTCTGTGAAAGTAGCTTATTTCTTTCTCTGTGTAAAATGAGATTTTTGTGCCTAGTACATTAGGCCAACAAGATGCCTTCTCAGTGTATTCATGCCTAAGACTTATTACAGAATCCTTTTAATGGTGAGAATTCCTGTCCCTCCACTGATTTCCTAAACTGCAGTGCTAGGCAAGTATGAGCTAATCACCCATTGCCGGGTGACGACATGATAAAGAATTTATTTTAGCTTGTTTTGATCAAATGTTTATATTCTCCAGGACATATTATCTCAGAGAATACTGTCTTAGTACAGAAAAGGTTATATATCTCTATTTATATAACTCATATGCAAATACAGTGCAAAGCTATTTATGATATGTTTTTCGCTAAAATGTGTGTGAGCTGTAAGATTTGGAAGCAGTTATATTTTCTGTCATTTCTCCATGGAAGCTAAAATAAGTTAGTGATCATAAATACATCAAATATTGTCATTGTGCTAGATTCTCTATGGAGGAGATGAACTTGGACTACCAAAGATTTCCCAGTTTCATGTAATGGCTCATTGATCCCACAATATCTTCCATTTTGTGTAAACATGTACCATTTATACCCAGTGGCCCTACCTGAATTATTATCAGTGATGTGAAAGTAATGTGGTCATATCCTTTCAATTAACTGATGATTTGAATATTTACCTAGTCATTTCTAGAAGGTTACATATTGGTAAAAATAGAACTCTTTGAAACAAAAGTAAAATATATGCTAAATTTCAGATAAATCACATATCAGACAAATTTTACTTTAACTTTTACCTCCTCATTATTTTAAGATATCATTCTTAAATCTCATATTTCTTATTTCTTTTCAACATTATTGAATATATGTTATAAGTGACATAAAGTAGGTGTATAGGAAGTAAATTTTTGTCACTGATGAGTACATGAAAGACAGAGCCACTCTGGAGTGTGCTTTGTGATAGTATATGATCCACAAAGTTCATAACCAGAAAATCTGATTAATGTGTTTTGTTGTTCTTCTAGGCACATCACAGGAGCAAACTTTAATATGCTTGACATGCAAATGGATATTCAAAGGCAAATCACACACTAGATAGGACTTTGAAGAATCAGTGAGACAAAAATATAAAAATCCTTTCCACAAAGTGAAAACTTTACTGCAGAGCTACTGTGTGAGCTACTGAGTAAGACCCATAAGCCAGCTATGATTGGAAGGCTTAGGATAGAAAAGAGCCATGGACCAGATGCGGTTGTGCATGCCTGTAATCTCAGCACTTGGGAGGCTGAACCAGGAGAATCGCTGAGAGTTTGAGGCCGGCCTGGGCTACATAGCAATTTATTTTTTGTCTCAAAAATAAATAAGTAAATAAAATTATAAAATTTTTAAAAGTAAAGTAAAAGGGGCCATGATGCATCAGGAGGCTGGTAGGTGGATTTGCATACAGCATGGAGAAAAGAACATTTGGATTTATTAAATATGATAAAGATGTAGTGATGGTTGAGATTGAAGGTGATAATTTTTAATATTTTTGAAATTTTATTGGGACATTACATGTACACCTCTTTTTCTGCTCAGAAAAAAATATATATATGCTTCTTCCTCCATAAAGATGAATGAAAACAACACATTGTATAGATTTATTGGCCTATATATCATGTTTTTCTTAGAAGTCAGCATTGGGATCATAGCCAACTCTGTCCTGCTTTTCTTTCATGTCCTTAAATTTCTTCTGGTGCACAGGCCCAAGCCCATCAACCTGACTATTGGGCACTTGGCATTTATCCATATAGTTATGCTACTAACCCTGAGTTTCATAACTAGAGACTGGTTTGGGTTTAAAAATTTGGGGGATGACATCATTTGTAAATGTGTGATCTATCTGCACAGACTGATGAGGAACCTCTCCCTCTGTACCACCTGCCTGCTGAGTGTCCTCCAGGCCATCACCCTCAGCCCCAGGAGCTCCTGTTTGGCAAAGTTCAAACAGAAATCTTCACATACCAACCATTTTTGCTTTCTCTTTTTATGGATCTTTAATATGTTAATCACCAGTCGTTTCTTAATCTCCACTGGTTCCTCTGCTAATGTGACCTCACACAACTTTATCTTTCTCACTGAATCATGTGCTCTTTGGCCTACAAGTTACTCATTCCAGGACATGTATTTCTCAATGATGACCATCCGAGATGTTCCCTTTATAGGGCTTATGGTGCTCTCAAGTGGGTACATGGTGATTCTCTTGTTCAGGCATAAAAAGCAGTCCCAGCATCTTCATAGCACCAGCCTGTCTCTCAGAGCATCTCCAGAGCAGAGGGCCATCTGGACTATTTTGTTGCTTATGAGTTTCTTTATGGTCATGTACTTTTTGGACTATGCTATTACCTTCACCTCTGGAATGTCATGGGAAAGTGACCCACTTCGTCATTGTGTCCAGGTACTGGTGGTCAATGGCTATGTCACAGTAAGTCCTTTGATATTAATAAGTACTGAAAAACAAATCATCACTTTCTTAGTATCAATGTGGAGTAAAGACAGTAAATATTTCATTATCCAGTGATGGATAATTTTCCTGAAGATGATCAAATACTTTACATTTCTGTGGGCTCCTCGAAATCCATGGCATTATTTTTTTCTCTGTGTGTGTGTGTGTGTGATATGTATTTGACAGGTATGTGCTAGATAATTTAACATGATAATTCTTTGAGTATTATTAATTCTAATAATGCAACTAGAGCTCTTAAACAATTTCAAAGTCTAAAAATGAACTGCATCATAAATGTGATAGGAATAGGCTAAGAAGAAACAAATATAAATATGCAAAACAAATGTATCATCATTATAGTATCATGCTTATCTTTATTATACTTCTACACATATATGTCTATATTTATTAATTTGGATATTTCATATATAAAATTCATTTTGTTTTAGTCATACTTCAGGAAAGTTATTTAAAAATAATTTGAGAAAGAGAGCATGAAGAAACCAGTTGATAATGTTAATAAGTTGCTAGATAACGTGTGTGGGAGTGTCAAAGAGTATCAGTAACTTTGTATGAAACAATATGTAAACACTGTCCTCATATCATGTGGGAAAAATCTCCACAAAGTCCATGAAAGAAAATTATTATGGTTGTAATTCTCTAGACATTTCTTTTTTGAGACAGGGTCTCGCTTTGTAGTTCAGGCTGGCCCTGAGCTCACTATGGTGCCCAGACAAGCCTCGAACTCAGCAGTCCTCCTGTCTGCCTCCCGAGTGCTGGGATGACAGGCGTGAGGCACCACACCCAGCACTATCGTATGTGGTATTGATGACTGGTGGGCGTGAGTCGCCATGTCCAGTCTTGTATGTGGTTACTGGGATCGAACTCAGGACCTTGCACTTGCGAGGCAGACGCCAGAACCACTGAGCTAAATCTCCAGCCCATCTCTAGACATTTTAATAATATCAGTAACTAACCAAAAAGAGGCAACAAGTTTAATTACCTATTCCTTTGCTGTATATGTACAGCCTTATAAAATCTATATATTATAAATACAGAAAAGGAACCAGTTAGTGAAAGGCAAAATATAACACAAATTCAAATCTCCTTTTCTTTTTGCTTGCTTTGGAAACCAGAAACTCAATAATCTCAACCGTTCTTTTATCTTTTTTGACCATTTATTTGTTCTGAATATTGTAATGTACATACTACATAAGTTCCTCATTTAGCGACTAGTTCATTCACTGCCCTAGTCCCAAGATCAGAAGTCAGCCATTAAGTGAGAAATTCTGTGTTAACTTGATGTGCAGCCGAAAGTCCACAGGGATCAAATCATTTGCTTAGCCATGTGCCTGCAATACAGCCTGATGGCCGCTAGGGGCTCTGCTCCTTTCCTGCCCTTTCTTCTTTTTTTTTTTTTTTTTAATTGAATTCTTTATTGGTACAATTTATATACATCTCAAAATC
>PVIC010053409.1:0-11860 GCA_004025085.1 Thryonomys swinderianus | reverse complement strand
TTTTTTTTTTGCTTTTTGGAGACAGGGTCTTGCTTTGTAGTTCAGGCTGGCCCTGAGCTCACTATGGTGCCCAGGCAAGCCGCCGCGAACTCAGCAATCCTCCTGTCTCTGCCTCCCAAGTGCTGGGATTACAGGCGTGAGCCACCACGCCCAGCATTATATGTGGTAACCGGGGATCGAACTCAGGTCCTTACGCTTGAGAGGCAGGCGCCGGAACCACTGAGCTAACCCTCCGGCCCTAAAAATTGAATTCTTTATTGGTATTTTTTTTTTTTTTTTGTAGTACTGAGGATTGAACTTGGGCCCTTGTGCATCCAAAGTTGGCGCGGTACCACTTGAGCTAAATCCGCAGCCCTATTGGAACATTTTATATACAGCACACAATCACGCACAACTTTGGGGAATTTGTACCAATATATGACACAAGTTAATTCTCATTTTTACCCATGTCCCTACCCACCCACAACCCCCCACCCCTTATATACGTGCTCTTTCATTTTCTTTTCAAATTCTATTTATTCTTCCCCCTCATTATGTTCCCACACCAAATTCCCTTTGGATATTTCCTGTTTTACAAAAATTATCATAAATTCTAGAACTCATTTACATCTACAGGTTCTCATACCAAAGACAAGATACAGTATTTGCATATCTGTGATCTATTTCACTTATTAGTGTGACCTCCAGGTGTATCCATTTGCACGTAAATGAATGAAACTTGTCATTCTTTTTTTTTTTTGAGACAGGGTCTCGCTTTGTAATTCAGGCTGGCTCTGAGCTCACTATGAAGCCCAGGCAATCCTCCAACTGAGCCACCACGCCCGGCACTGTGGTATGTGGTATTGATTGCCGGTGGGCGTGAGTCTCCACGCCCAGCATTGTATGTGGTTACCGGGGATCGATCTCCGGACTTTGCACTTGCGAGGCATGTGCCGGAACCACTGAGCTAACCCTCTGGCTCAAACTTTGTCATTCTTTATGACAGAGTAATACTCCGTTTTATTAAAAAAAATACATCTTCTTTATCCAGTCTCCAGTTGATGGACATTTGGGTTATTTCCAAGATTGGGCTATCACGAACTGAGCTGCTATGAATAAGGGTGTACATATGTCTTTCCAATGTGATTTTAAAAATTCCTTTGAGGGCCGGAGGGTTAGCTCAGTGGTTCTGGTACCTGCCTCGCAAGCGCAAGGTCCTGAGTTCGATCCCCGGAAACCACATAGAATGCTGGGCGTGGAGACTCACGCCTACCAGCAATCAATGCCACATACCACAGTGCCGGGCGTGGTGGCTCACGCTTGTAATCCCAGCACTCGGGAGGTAGAGGCAGGAGGATTGCTGAGTTCGAGGCTTGCCTGGGCTACATAGTGAGCACAGAGCCAGCCCGAATTACAAAGCGAGACCCTGTCTCAAAAAAAAAAAAAATTCCTTTGAGTATATTCCTAGCAGTGGAATAGCAGAGTCAAATGGGACCTCTAGTCCTAATTTTCTGAGGAATCTCCACACTGATCTCCATGTTTGCACCAGTCTATAATCCCACCAACAGTGGAGAAAGGTTCCATTCTCCCCACACCCTCATCAGCATTTATTGTTGGTTGATTTCACAATAGCAGCCATTCTTTGTGGAGTGAGATGAAATCTCAGCGTTGTTTTCATCTGCATGACACAGACATTTTTTAACACAGTCATTTAGCAAATGATATGTTTTGATGGACATCAAATGGAGAAGAAATTGAGGAGGATGCTTGTTCTGTGAAAGCACACCGTCTTTCTCCCTTAGTGGCATGTTCAGTAAGCTCTCACCTTTTTAGCCCAGTGAATTAATATGCTTTTTTTTTTTTTTTGAGACAGGGTCTCAGGTGAATTCATTGTTTTTACAACAAAAACAGTATTAAAATCATCACTTCATACCTTGTTTAGTCGGAGAGGTTTGTGTTTAACTTATCATAGTGTAAAAATAAAGACAATTTTATACTTTTTCTGTGTGTAGTTGTTTCTTGTAGTGCCTTTAGTCTTCAGTGGAGGGTAAATTAACAGTGACTTTGGACTAGATCTAGTTTGAATTCTCACTGGCTCCCTGTGTGACCTACAGAAGTTATTTAACACTCCAACCTCAGTTATTGCACCAGTAAATTGTGAATAAAAATACCTTTTCCATAGGGCTGTTGATATTCTAGATAGAAAAGCTACTTAGACATGTGGTAGTTAGATAAAGACCGGCCCTTGAAAAGCTTGCAAGAAAGGAGAAACTTATCAAAGGTTGGTGTCATCCAAGAAAAAAACTACCCCTTCCAGAAAGCAGTGACTGGTAGGCCTCATTCTCCTCCTGGGATGGAGGGTAAGATCTTGATCCATCCCCTCCCCAGGAACACAGTGATTGCAAATCCCTCGGGTGGAGGGCCAAGCCTTTAATCAACATGGAAAAGTCTCCTGTCTGAAAACCTCTGTATGGTTGCTATGAGACTTGATTTCTCATTGGATCTCCATCTAGTCAGTATTACCTAAGCAACTATACTTGTAATCTTATTGGTTGATCATGATTTTGTCCATTCTGTGATTTCTCCTTGTACCAATATTATCTAAGAGATTGTATTTGCAAAGTTACTGGTTGAGTGTAATTTTGTCCCACTTCAGACCTGTGTTACCTCTTGGCTTTGCTCCATAAAAGCCCTCTAAAAAGTGAGGCGGGTGGATTTCTCACCTTTCTGGGTTCCCTGTTCTGTCTCTCTTTGGGAGAAACTTTCTTTCTTAATAAAATTTTCCTACTCTAACCTCTGTCATTCCTAAAATTCATTCTCCATTTTCTGAGAATACGTTTCAGGTTGGGAGCTAGGCCTTGCTGCCCTATATCATTGGGAGAATAAATAAAGTATACAAAATCCTGTGAGGCCATAGCAGTATGCTGTGTGTGTGTGTGTGTGTGTGTGTGTGTGTGTGTGTGTGTGTAAGGTGCCAAGTCCAAAGGCTCCCGGTTAGGTAGTATGCCTTTCCTTTCTGGTTTTTTTTTTTTTTTTTTTTGGTGGTACAGGGGGAATCAAACTCCGGCCCTTGTGCTTCCAAGGTAGGCGCAGTAGCACTTAAGCTAAATCCCCAGCCAGTATTCCTTTTCTGATGAACCTGAAACCCAAGAGGGCTCAGACAGAGAAGGAGACGCTAGCAAGGGAGGGGCAGTGTGGAAAGTGGCTGAGGAAACGGACAAGCGGTGGGTAGTTTGGGCTATGAATAGGAGCCCAGGGTGAGAGGCATGGCATCCAGGGCTTGGGAAAATAAGAGGGGGCATCAGATGGCCGCCCAGAAAATCTTCCGGGGTCTGACTGGGGCTGGCGCCCCAGAAGCCCCGCACTGGAGAGAGACCGCTCGGTAAAGATGTCTGCAAGGGCCAGTAAGGTCCGCGAGCCCAGTCTGGCTGCTCCCGGTCCTCTTGGTCCACGTGTCCAGCGGGAGATGTTGGGCGTGTGGGCTCCCGCGGTCGCATCCTGTGGGCTCTGGGCCGACGAGGTGGGCAGGGCGAAGCCCCGCCTAAACCGCGGCTTTGCCGTGCTCCTGAGGGTGTCTAGCTGAGCTGCCACCCTTCCCTGCTGGCCTGGCTGCTTCACGCGGCCGGAGAGCGAAGGACGCAGGCAGGGAACTCAGGCGAGAGGCTGGGCTTGACCTTGACCTTGACCTTCGGGCTGCGCCAGCCTCCAACTCGTTGCGGAGCGACCGCGCGCTCCCCCGCCCTCCCGACGCCGTCCTGGCGGATCCAGCCCGGGTTTTACAGCGGAGCGCTGGGCTGCGGGTATTGATTTCCCGTCTGTTACCCTCTGCAGCGGATCGCGGCGCGAGATCATGGTGCCGGACGAATTGTGGGCCACGCTGTCCGGAGCCTCCGGGGCTGCCTTGGTCTGCTGCTTCGTGGCGGCAGCGGTGGCCCTGCGCTGGTCGGGACGCCGGACAGCGCGGCGTGCGGTGGCCCGAGCGCGGCAGAGGCAGCGAGCGGCCCTGGAGAGCATGGACGAGGCGGCGCAGCGCTTCCGGCTCCAGGTGGCTGCCGGGGCTGTGGTGGGCTTGGCTGGGGTCCTCACGCGCGCGGGGCAGGTGCGCGGGCGGCGCAGCGGGTGACTGCGCGGAGCCTCTTCCCGCGGAGCGGAAGCAAGAGGGACGGGCAGATCGTGGAGAGCCACCGCCGCACTGGGTCAAAGGGGAGTTTTGCTTGAGTGTCAAGAATCTCGATGACTGTTAGACCCTAAAGCGATCTGTGAGAGCCAATAGGATGTGAGATGTAGGACTTTGGAATCCCGAGCGGTAGTCCACGGCATCTGGAGAGCTTCGAGTTCAGGCTTCTGGTTTTGGGCGAGGATCCTAAAAGGGAGCTGGAAAGAAACCCACGTGCGTGGGGAGTTACTGGCAAAGCTGGTCTAGAATAGAAATCTTCCCAGCTTCTGCCACCCGGGCTGTCGTGTCCAACCTCTGGCAACGCTTTCGTTCCAGCCCTTCCCCGGGAAATCTGTCAACGAGCTCTGCTGCTTTGGCTCTGTCTCCAACTTCTCAGTGTGTTTGGGGGCTGGGGCCGGGTAGGCTGAGGGGAGGAGTGGCATGGAGAACAGGGGGCTTTTCCCTTCAGATGTCTGAAACACTGACCCTAGCTGACGTCCTAAATGCTGAACTCTGGGAGATGATCTCATGTGAGTGCGACCTGGGAAGACATCCCAGATGATGGGTGTCTAGGTGGGAAGCGCGGAGGCAGTCTCTGAAAACTGCATTTAGCAGCTTCTCGGGGAACTAGAACCTGGGGATGCAGCAGGACCCCCACTGCATTGGAGAGGAGCAGGGGAGAGAGGTTGGGCCTTGGATGCGAGGCCCAGCATGTGGCACTGAATGTGGGTGAAAGGATGGTTGTAATTAATTTGAATTTATCCCACACCACCCCTGAGGCTAGGATGTGTTGTATTTACCTTTTTACTGAAGTAAAAATATATCTAGGTTCCAGGCTCCACTCATCAAATTGGTCAAAAAAATCCATCTTCAGTCAGTGTTAGATTCCCTCTGGCCAGATTGGGAGGGCCTTGGGGTTCAAACTGGCCATGTCCTCCTCTGCCTGAGCCCAGGGCCCAGTACTCAGTCTTTGCTGAGATGTGGAGATGCCCCTCTTAGGGGTCTTTGTACGCTCCTGGTTCAGCCTGGAGACTCAGCAGTTCGCCCTTGCCCTGTGCAGCCAGCTGAGTTCTGCCAGTTCCCCGCTCAACATGCAAACACAAGAATCTGACCACAGTTTCCGGCTACTGGCAGGAATCCACTAATAAGAAAGAATCCATTGGACTGCTAGGGCTCGGAGGTGGTAGGGGGCTGGCTCTCCCTACATTTCACCTTCTTACTAATGCCCTTTTACTTTGTTAATTTGTTGAAAGAACTGGATGTTCCTGGATAGAAATTATGGCTTTGAAATACAGACTTGTTTACATATCTTCCCTAGAGTAAGAGGCCTGGCTTTATATACCTGAACTTTGCTCTTCTAAGGAGAGAAAATTATCTCTTGGGTTTCCCATGATTGGAAATCAAAGAGAAGCAGCTGGGAGCTTGTGTGGTTCGGGGCAATCAGCAAAGGGGTGGGTGTCTTTTTTGTTTTGCTTTGTCTTGAGCTAGAGTCTTGATGTGTTGTCTAGAATGATCTCAAACTCATAGGCTCAAGGGATCTTCCCTTAGCCTCCTGAGTGGCTGGGACAAAGGTGTGTGCTACAGTGCCTGGCTAAGTCTCGATGACAGCAGCTTTGTAGGTATTGAGGGGTTAGTAGGAGATAGTAGCTTGGGCTGAATTCAGTCCAGCCTTTAGTAAAGGACCCCTGGGAAAGCAGGCCCAGGTACTCCCAGGAACTACAGCTGTTTGTAGTGCAGCACGCTCCCCCCACCCCCATGCTGAGTGAAACTAGCTGTGTGCTGAGGAGGACAGCAGCCGCATGGGGTGGGGTGGGGGTGGGGTGGGAAGGGGCCTGGTTACCCCTGGGTCAGGCCTAAATGGGTCACTTCTCTAGCCCCTGGAGCAGCTCTAAAGAAAGGTGTTTCTGGTGACTCTGGATCATGGAGACATACCTGTCACGACCCTTTCCTTATTTCTATCACCTGGCCCTGGGTTCTGTGGCCTTTCCAGATGGAAGAGGGGCCACTGAGACTGCCAGGGTTAGGAGAGATGCCACAGGACCCTGTGCCTTCACACATGTGGTTTTGCTGCACCCTGAATGCCTCTTCTACCTCACACATCTGCTCACAGAGGCCACTGGCCCTCAAATGCCACTTCCTTCAGTTGATGCCACCTGTGGTTCTGTCGCCAAGCCTACCTTGTGCATTGCTCTGAAATGATTTGGAAGATGGATTGAAGAACTGGAGTGAGTTCAAGGGGCTGTTGGCCCTGTGTCAAATAGAGGTGATTTTTTTTTTTTTGGAGGTGGGGGGGTCTCTCTAAGCAGTTCAGGCTGGATTTGTATATGTGCTGCCGAAGCGAGCACAGTTCAGGCTGGATTTGAACATGCTATGTGGCCCAGGCTGGCCTTGAACTTGCAGCGATCCTTCTGCCTCAGTCTCACAAGTGCTAGGACTACAAGTTTGCCTCGCCCACACCTGGCCTGCAAGTGATATTTTGAAAGAGAACAAGAACAATATCAGCAATAAAAATAACGAGGGACGAAAAAAGTGACAGGCTCCAGGTGTGGTGTGTGATTCTAGCACTTGGAAGGCTAAGGCAGGAGGCTCACAAATTTGAGACCAAGACTCTGTCTTAGTAAGTACACACATAAATTTTTAAAAAGGGCTGGAGCTATAGCTTAGTGGTAGTATTATAGGTTAAAAAAAGCTAGTTAGACATGTGGCAGGTAAATTAGGAGTGGCCCTTGAAAAGTTTGCAAGAAAGAAAACCTTACCAAAGGTCCACAGCAGCCAAGAAAAAACTACCTCTTCCAGATGGCAGTGACTGATAGGCCTCCCTCTCCTCCAGCTGTGGAGGGTAAAGATCTTGATCTGCCCCCTCCCCAGGAACTCAGTGATTGCAAATCTCCTGGGGTGGAGGGCCAGGCCTTTACCCCACCTGGAAAAGTCTCCTGACTAAAAAACCCTATGTGCTTGCTATGTGACTTGATTCCTCACTGGACTCCATTTGATCAGCAGTACTTAAGCAACTACACTTGTTGTAATCCCATTGGTCAACTATGGTTTGCCCATTTTTTAAAAATCTTTTTGGTAGCCCCCACTTTACCCATTGGTTGATTATAGTCTGTCCACTTTTTAAAATCTTAGGGAAGCCCCACTTTGAGTCTTACCTTGTGGCTTTGTTCCCTAAAGGCCCTCTGAAAAGTGAGGTGGGTGGGTTCCCCAGGTTCCTCTTTCTGTCTCTTAGCTAGAAGCTTTCTTTCCCAATAAAATTTTCCTACTCTAACCTCTGTCGTTCCTAAAATTAATTCTTCGATTTTAGAGTATGTGAACTCGCATTTCAGGTTAGGTGCTAGATCTTGCTCCCCTATACCTAGAGCATCCCTGGGTTCTATCCCCAGGATCCTACCTTTCCCAGAGATAGGTGTACTGGCTCCTTCTTGAAAATTTTCCCAGAGTGGCCACTCAGTTACTTAGAGGTTATCAGCAAGTGTCTTTGCGTTCTCCACAAGAAATGTTTCCCCAGTTCATTTACAGACTAGCCTCCTGGAGAGGCAGACTTCTTTTGGTGCTTTATGAAAAAGAGAATGGCCCAGCTCCCTGATACTGGTTGACTTAAAATGGCTGTTAGCAACAGTGTCAGCTGTCAAAAGGGAAGTTAATGTACGTGCTGAGAATTGGGGTGCTGATAACCTATGTGGACAGGGACTCTGGTGCTTTATGGTTAGGTTAGGTGGGAGGAAGTGGGGAGCACATTACTAGTGGTAATTATCACACAGTGGTGGGCTCTGCTGATTTAAACTTTCTTTTCCATAGTTTTAAGCATTTACAAGTTTTATTTTGTTTTGATTTTTGTTTTTTGGAATTGTTGCATTTCACATTTCATTGCGTCTTGGTTTGCCTTTGGTGAGCTAGAAGTCTGGAGGTGGGGTATATCTTATTTTTTTTTTCTTTTTGAGACAGGGTCTCGCTTTGTAGTTCAGGCTGGCTCTGAGCTCACTATGTAGTCCAGGCAAGCCTGGAACTCAGCAATCCTCCTGTCTCTACCTCCCGAGTGCTGGGATTACAGGCATGAGCCACCACGCCCGACATTGTATGTGGTTACCGGGGATCGAACTCAGGACCTTGAGTTTGCGAGGCAGGCGCCGGAACCACTGAGGTAACCCTCCGGCCGGGGTGTATCTTATTTAAATGTCTTCTTATTTTCTATTTTTTTCTAGTTTAATTTCTAAATTGATGCTTATAAATTGCTTATGGCGGGTAGCTGTATTGCTAGTGTTTAGAACCGTGAGGAAATGACTGCTTCTCAGCAGCATCTTCCAGATGTAGCTGACTTTTGGGTTTTGCATCTAGGCATGACCCTCCCTCTTCAGTTTACTGAGGATGAGAAATTTCTGCCTATTTGGCTGAGCTGCCCGTTCTTTGGCCCTGGCCTATGGCTTTTTGTATTTGTTCTTTTCGGTACAAAGTGATCATATTTACACACACCGAGTACTGTGTCTTGCCTCTCCTATCTCCTAATGAAGATAATAGAAATATGAGCTCACTGTTCTCTTTTTAAAAACTGCCTAGCTGGGTTCACACTGCTGATCCATCCCACCACTCTAGAAGCTGAGGCAGAAGAACTGTCACAAGTATGGGGCCAGCCTGGGCTACGTGGTGAGACTCTGTCTCAAAAAACCAAAAAAATGGGCCGGAGGGTTAGCTCAGTGGTTCCAGCGCCTGCCTCACAAGCGCAAGGTCCTGAGTTCGATCCCCGGAAACCACATATAATGCTGGACGTGGAGACTCCCGCATACCACAATGCCGGGCGTGGTGGCTCATGCCTGTAATCCCAGCACTCGGGAGGCAGAGACAGGAGGATTGCTGAGTTCGCGGCGGCTTGCCTGGGCTACATAGTGAAGTCAGGGCCAGCCTGAACTACAAAGCGAGACCCTGTCTCAAAAAAAAAAAAAAAAACAAAAAAATAGTTATCACGGTCTGGCATTTTCTAGGCTGTGTTTGTCATTTTCAGGTTTGTTGCTGCTGTTTTCTTGGTTGCACTACTTTAGCCAAGGTGATGTAATTGCTCCTCCAGGAATACCAAGCGGGAGATTGTCTAAGGATCTTAAAAAAAAAAAAAAAAAACCCAAAAAACCATAGGCCAGTGCCAAAGAACTGCAGCTTGGCCAAATAGGCAGAAACTTCTCATTGCATTCTGGGGCGGTGTGGGAGCTGGTGGTGCAGCAGGGTGGGGCGTCTAACTGTCTGTGGCCTGTGGTCCCTTCTAGAATGTGCTCTGGAGCTTGCGGTTGATGTGGTGATCGCATGGGGAGAAGAGAGGCCAGGTTGGGCCTTGCATGGTCTGGCCCTAGCAGAAAGGGCAGGTCAGGGGGGCAGGGCCCTGGGCAGCCCAAGCAGAAGAGCTGGATGAGATCTGACGTAGAGATGGCCATTTCCCAAGCTGCTTGGAAGATGTGGCGACTGATTTAAATGCAGGTGGGAGAAGAGGAAGGAGCTGGAGTGACTGGAATTTTCCACCTGAACTCTTGGATGTATGGTGGTGCCTTGGTCTGAATAAATGTATAGGTGTACAGTGGCAGGTTGGAGGGGACTGGATGAGAGTGGGCAGGTGACACAGGGGTGGGCAGGACAAGAGCAGCCCCGTGAGCTGGTGCAGAGCTGGTGTGGAGGATGGGGAGGCCTTGGGGTGAGTGGAGGGTCTGGAGAGAGTCAGGTGCACATGGAGGGAGCCTGGGAGCAGAGGGGGCAAACCTCCCCCTAGCATCAGGGGAACCCTGAAGAGCCTGTGCATCTCACTGCACCTGGCTATTTCTTGTCCTTCAGATCAGAGCCGAAATGTCCTGTCTCCCAGTGCGCCTGCCGTCCATCCCATTCAGGTCAGAGCTCTTCCACTACAGCCCAGTTCACCTGCTGTCTCAAGGTTTCCTCTCCTACTCCCCCTATTTCTTCAGCAACAGACCCAGCTGTGCTGGAGGGGTTGGGTGATCAGCTGCAGGGGGACAGCTACTGGGCAGCCTTGTTAGGTGGACAGAGCACTGCCCTTTGCCTTATGGCCCTTAGCAAGGCACTTCCTCTCTCCAAGCCTTGGTTTCTTATTTTGTTTTTGTTTTCTGTGGTACCGGGGATTGAATTCAGGACCTTGTGTTTGCCAGGCAGGGGTGGTGAGCCTTGGTTTCTTTATCTGCAATGAGTATGCTAGTAAGATGGGCTCAAGACAAGGAAGGAGGGTGGCTAGGTGTAATAGGGCATACCGCTTGGCACCGATGCAAGAGGATCAGGAGTTAGAGCTCGGGGCAACATAGCGTCATTCTGTCTCAAACAAAACAAAATAAAATCCAAAAACCAATGCTTCAGCAGGATGCTTGGTGTGTGCTGCGCTTGGCAGTACAGTTGGCAGCGGGTTGGGGGTCCGTTGTGATGGGTTCAGTAGTCAGCCCCGGCACGGTCCGCTTTGGATTTGTCCCCCACCAGATCCCAGAGGGGACACGTGCGCTGTCCGGGGATAGCAAGGGGGTGCGAGGCGTCCTCCTGTCTGGTGTCAGAGCTTTGCGAGGCCATGCCTGTCAGACGGGATTAGGCAGTGAGCATCTGCTTGAGTACTGCGGGGCCTGAAGGATGGGCCCCGTGTGTCTGCCGCAGGCACGCGGGGGGCTGATCCGAGAGTCTCCCCTGCAGAACCCTGCCGTGGACTCAGAGGCACTGCTGGCCCTGCCCCTGCCGGAGCTGGTGCAGAAGTTACACCTCGGGGAGCTGTCCCCGGAGGCTGCGCTCTTCACCTACGTGGGCAAGGTGAGTGGGGCGGGGCTTTCTGGCCTTTGCTCCCCCTCCCCCTCCCAACCTCTGCCACAGGCTGTGGGGAAAACCTGGGGTAGAGTTGGTTTGCTGAGGACCTTGGTGGGACCACAGTGCCAGGGCCTGTGAGGAGGGGAGGAAACCGAGTGCTCTGGGTGTGAACTTCTTAGCAAGAAACTGGGCTTTTAGCCAGACTTTTTTCTCCTTCCTGCCTCCACCGCACTGGTCACCAAGTCTGGTCTGTTTCCATTTTCGGCCTCTCTCCAGTTCCTCCCTTGCTCCATCCCCTGTCAGCCACTCTGTTCCTTACCACCATCTCCCTCCTTGCCCAGCAGTAGCCTCCTGGCCAGGTGCCCTCTCAGCTCTTGTAACCCTTGTCTCCAGTAGCACCATGGCTGAGGGAGTTCAGGGCACTGGGGCTTCAGGCCTGCCATTCTGTGCCGGCTTGGGCTTGCTCCTTTCCCTGGAAGGCCTTGTCCTCCACTGTGCCCTGCTCAGGGCCACCTGTCCCCAGTGTGGCGCAGGAGGCAGCCCGACCAGAAGGCACCAGTAACTTGCCTACGGGCTCTCTGCTGCTCATGCCATCCCACAGCATAGGCAGGGCTTCCCCCTCCCCTCTTTCCCTTGCCCACTGTGGGCTCTGTGGACAGAGCTTTCCTTATGCCCCACATTCTTGGGATTGAACCCAGGGTCTTTGTGTTGACCTACACTTCCAACCACCCCTATTTTCTTTCTTTCCTTCCTTCCTTCCTTCCTTCCTTCCTTCCTTCCTTCCTTCCTTCCTTCCTTCCTTCCTTCCTTCCTTCCTTCCTTCCTTCCCTCCCTCCTTCCTTCCTTCCTTCCTTCCTTCCTTCCTTCCTTCCTTCTCTCCCCTCTCTCCCCTCTCCCTTCCTTCATTTTTCCTTTCCTTTTTCTTTTCTTCCTTCTCTCTGTTTTTTTTTTTTTTTT
>PVIC010053408.1:0-11857 GCA_004025085.1 Thryonomys swinderianus | reverse complement strand
AGGCTGGCTCTGAGCTCACTATGTAGTCCAGGCAAGCCGCGCACTCAGCAATCCTCCTGTCTCTGCCTCCCGAGTGCTGGGATTACAGGCGTGAGCCACCATGCCCGGCATTGTGGTATGTGGTGTTGATTGCTGGTGGGCGTGAGTCTCCACGCCCAGCATTGTATGTGGGTACCGGGGATCGAACTCAGGACCTTGTGCTTGCGAGGCAGGCGCCGGAACCACTGAGCTAACCCTCCGGCCCAGGGTTTCACATTTTTAAAAACTTACTCTTTTTTTTTTTTTTTTTTTTTTTGCTTTTTGAGACAGGGTCTTGCTTTGTAGTTCAGGCTGGCCCTGAGCTCACTATGGTGCCCAGGCAAGCCGCCGCGAACTCAGCAATCCTCCTGTCCCTGCCTCCCGAGTGCTGGGATTACAGGCTAAAAACTTATTCTTTAGGGTATGCCACTTTCTCCAGTAGCATTCTGTGAATTTCACTTAAAACTTTCGAGCTGGATAAAACTATTTTCAAATTTCCTTTCTGGATATAAAAATAGTTATCTCCCACCTAGTTATATTATCCTGTGATTTTACAATAGGCAACTATGTCAGTTTATTATGATTGTAATTCTGTATCTAAATTACAAACTTCAGAGTTTTTTTCCTATTGGACTTTACTCAGAACTCCAGTTTCATAAAAAACAAGACTCTCCCCTTTGTAATTATGGATTCTAGGTACACTGGTGTTTGATTTGAACTAAAGAAATGGTAACTTGGCATATACTATTACCTACCCTACAGGTTTTTTGTGTTTTGGTTTGGTTTGGCTTATATTGTGAGAATAAGGTCTCACTAAATTGTCCAGGGAGGCCTCAGACTTTCGTCCCAGCATTCAGGAGGCTGAGGCAGGATGGTCTCTCCAAGTTCAGGGCCATCCTGGACTACGTAAAGAGACTGTCTAGAAACAAATTTTCCTAGACTGAATTAATGGTTATATGTGATCCTGTTTGTGTGCAGCTGCCTCATAACTTGTTCCTCTACATCATTGTGCATTTAAAAATCTTTTTATATAGTGAATTAGGAAGGATGTGCTTTTGTGTTCCATTAGCTTCCTTTTTTGTGAATAAGAATTGTTGGGAATCAAAGATGGCCTTGGGATACTAGGCAAGTCCTGCCACTTTACTGCGTTCCAAGCCACCGGTTAGCTTGTTTTGAGATGAAAGTACACGTAGATTTTTCAGTCTACTTGAAATCTCACTGCACGTAGTACATTTAACCTTACTTAACATTGTGTGTTTAATTTGACTGGTGGGGGGGGTGTTTTGGTTTTACTAACTTTAAAAGAGGATCACTGTGTAGCCCAGGGTGTTTGAACTCATCCTGTGCTACTGCCACCCTTAGCTACCTCTTTATTATTATTATTATTATTATTATTTTGTTGTTGTTGTTGTTGAGACAGGGTCTCGCTTTGTAGTTCAGGCTGGCCCTGAGCTCACTAGGTAGCCCAGGCAAGCCTCGAACTCAGCAATCCTCCTGTCTTTGCCTCCCGAGTGCTGGGATTACAGGCGTGAGCCACCATGCCCGGCACTATGGTATATGGTATTGATTGCTGGTGGACATGAGTTACCACGCCTAGCATTCTATGTGGTTACCGGGATCAAACTCAGGACCTTGCATTTGCGAGGCAGGTGCCGGAACCACTGAGCTAATCTCCAGCCCAACTACCTCTTTATTTTTGAGCTTTAAGGATCAGTGCCATACTGTCGTAGGGAATCATACTCTCTTAATGCGGTATTACAAAAATCTAGTTTTTTGTTTTGGGTTTCTTTTTTCATGGTATGTTTTTGGCACTTAGGAAATAGCCTCTAGCTTTCCTTCCATTCGAAAGTTTGAGGAGGCTTGGAGAAGGCTGTGCAACAGTGCGGGCTGAATGCCTAAACACAAAATGAATTTAAGTATTTGTCTAAGGGAAAAAGAGCTGGACTAAATCATGGTCTCCCTTTGTAGATATGTTGTAAGGAAACCTAATTCCAAAGAATGATTTTAGAAAAATTCCAGGATTCTTGTGAAGTAATCTTCAGTTTAATGATTAACGTTTTTTCCTAAATTCTAAAGAGGAATAATAGTAGTCTAAATTTATTCAGAGCTTCCTACGTGCCAGAAACTCTGAAGCAGTTTACTTGTACAGATAACATAATTCTTAAAATAATTCTCTAGTGGTAGTAGTGTGATTAGCTATATATTATAGGTGGGAAAACAGGCTTGGAGATGCTAAGTACCTTAACGTGTCTTGGTCAGGGCAAGGTGTTCAGTTTAGGGGTGGCACTCTATTTGAGTGAGACATCAAGCCTACAGCCTGAAACTAGTCTCAGTATCTGTTTGCAGTAGATTTTACCTCCATTTCAAAGCTGGGCCTGGTGGTGCAGAGTTCTGGAAACTGAGGCAGAAGGATCACTGCCAATTCCAGGCCAGTGTGGGCTGACTGCCTAATGGAGACCATGACCCTCTTACACACACTCTCTCTCTCATTCACTTACATTTGGTGCTTTATCTTGGCCTCGAGATTTATTTCAGAGAAAATGAAGGCACATTTTCCCAGTGAAACTTCACATAATAAATCCCCAGGTTATATGTGAAAGTTACTGTTGACTCCTAGTTTGGTCACCTATTAGTTGTGTATTTCTCTTTTCTTCTATCATTAGATAATTGAATTTGTGTGTGTATATGATGAACAAACTGGGAAGTATTTCTGATTTTTCCATAAAGTGAGTCACTTATCCAATAGAAAGTTAAAAATACTGAGTTTTCATATTTAGGGCTGAACCTAGTAATTTTTTTTTTTTTTTTTTGCTTTTTTTTTTGAGACAGGGTCTCGCTTTGTAGTTCAGGCTGGCCCTAAGCTCACTATGGTGCCCAGGCAAGCCACCGCGAACTCAGCAATCCTCCTGTCTCTGCCCTCCGGAGTGCTGGGATTACAGGCGTGAGCCACCACGTCCGGCATTGTGGTATGCTGTGTTGATTGCTGGTGGGCGTGTCTCCACACCCAGCATTACATGTGGTTACCGGGGATCGAACTCAGGACCTTGCGCTTGCGAGGCAGGCGCCGGAACCACTGAGCTAACCCTCCGGCCCTGAACCTAGTAATTTTGCCCAAGGTTTTTTCCCAGGATTCCTTAGGTTCTCTTAGTGCTGGCGATTGAACTCAGACCTTTCACCCTGAGCTATACCCCCATACACAGAACATGCACCAACTTTTAAAATTTTCTTTTATTTTTGAGACAGATCCTGGCTGAATTTGGAATCCTCCTGCCTCAGCTTTGTACAGTGTTGGGATTATAGGTGTAACCACCACACCCATCCTGAAATATTTTATATTTTGTAAAATAAACTTTTGTGTTGTGGTAATTGTCTGCCATTAAAATGGACTGTTTTCCAGTTCAGCTAATTTAGTGAGAAACTGCTCAGTGCTAGTAAATGATAGGACCTTTTGTGCATAGATGGTTGTGACTTTTTTTGTTGGTGGTGGTGTTTTAATTCTTTGAGTTAGTTTTGATATGTGAGTAGTCCAGAATGGCCTTAGTCTTCTGTCCCCAGCCTTCTGATTACAGGTGTGTGCTACCATGTGCAGCTTCTTTACCTTTTTTTTTTTTTTTAAATAGATCCTGTCAGAAATTTGGGCACATTTGTCCAAAGCCATTTACCAGTTAAAATGGTATGACCTGGGGTTCAGTTCATGCCTTTCAAGTTCAGAACATTTTCTCTTCTATATACTCCTTAGTGATTGTAAATTGTTTGACAACAAAAGAAGTCTACAGTTTCAACTATTGCATAGAAAGGGTAGATGATTTTAATTTTCTCATTATTGAGTCAGAGTTAGGGAGTTTATAATGCTATCTCAGTTGTAGGTTCAGTGTTTTTTTGTTTTTTTTTTTTTGAGACAGGGTCTCGCTTTGTAGCTCAGGCTGGCTCTGAGCTCACTATGTAGCCCAGGCAAGCTTCGAACTCAGCAATCCTCCTGCCTCTGCCTCTGGAGTGCTGGGATTACAGGCATGAGCCACCACGCCCGGCACTGTGGTATGTGGTGTTGATGGCTGGTGGGCGTGAGTCACCATGCTCAGCATTGTATGTGGTTACCAGGATTGAACTCAGGGACTTGCGCTTGCGAGACAGAGGCAGGCGCTGGAACCACTGAGCTAATCTCTGGCCCATGGCTCAGTTTTTAATAGAGGCGTATATGCTTATCTAAGATAGAAGTCAGGTTTTCTTACTTTCTTGAGGAGGTAAGGAGGCAGTACTGGGGATTGAACCCAAGACCTTCACACTGAGCTGCACCTTCCAGTCCTTTTTCATTTTTGGAGACAGATCTCCCTATGTCACTAAATTGCTCTTGGATTTGTAATCCTTCCTGCCTCAGCCTCCCAGAGTGCTGGGATTATAGGCGTGCACCACCACACCTGATTACTTTAAATTTTATAAAATAATTCTTAGATTTCAAAATGGCGGCTTTTGACTGGGGATTAACCCAGCACCACAGCCCCTGCCTGGCAAGTGCAAGCTTCTGCGTTCGATCCCCAGTACCCACCCCCCCCCAATCAAAGTTTTGTTTTGCTTGCTTTGTTTTGCTGTACTGGGATTGAGCTCAGGGCCTTATCTATGCTAGTAGTACTATACCACTGAGCTACATCTCTAGCATTTTTTCTTTTTTTAATTTTGAGACAGGGTTTCACTAAGTTGTCCAGGCTGGCCTTCAACAGCAGTCCTCTTGCTTCAGCCTCCTGAATAGTTTGGGTTTACTGGTATGCATTGTAACATAGTATCCTCTATTATCTGACTTATCTATGTAAGAGTTAGAGTTAAATTCTCATTGTTACTTGATACTTGAAGAAAATGAGACATTAGTAGCACCATTTGTAATGGTAAACACATCCCTGCACTTCTGGCTCTTGGTACAACCCTGTGGAAGTGTTATCTTAGTTGTGGGTGGGTCTGCTTTTACACTATAATTAGAAAAGAGTTCAGAACACTGGGTGGAAAAGCCTTTCTATTTGCTTTCTGTTACGATGAGAGAAATGAATAGAGAGCGTCAGCATTTTTTCATTGCTGTTGTTCTAAGTCAACAAGTATTATAGAATTCTGCAAACAGTAAGCATTCCAGGTGTTTGTTTGATTACCAAGAACCTGATATCTTTACTAGGGGAAATTTCCCACTTTGAAAAAAATGTTTAAAGGGTCAGGGATTTAGCTCAGTTGTTCCAGTGTCTGCATCCCAAGTGCAAAGTCTGAAGTTCAATTCTCGTACCGCATACCACAGTGCCACACGTGGTGGCTTACACTTGTCATCCGAGCACTCGGGAAGCAGAGGCAGGAGGCAGGAGGTTTGTGGTGAGTTCGAGGCTAGCCTGGGCTACATGGTGAGCTCCAGGCCAGCCTGAACTACAAAGCAAGAACCTCTCTCAAAAAAAGAAAGAAAAGAATGTTTTAACCATTTTTTTCCTTATATACACGAGCTTTGTAGAAAATTAAGAGTCCACATCTTCCTTTACTGTACCATGATGACAGGAAAAATGGGGGGCCATCAGCTACCCTGAGCTGATGGAGTTTGAGTGTCTTTTTGAGGCTTGAACCAAGTATGGTACCTTTTAATAAATGCTACCATATTTCCCCTCCAGCGTTCTTCAGTTTTGTTGTTGTTTGTTGGCACCAGGAATCAAATTTAGGACTTTGTGCCAGGTAATCAGAGTGCCACTGAGCTGCATTCTTGGCCCTTTATTTCAGTTTGTTTGTTTGTTTGCTTTTCAATCTTTTTAAAAAAAATTGTCATATAGGTACATTTTGTATACATATCATGATCACACTCAACATTGAGCATTTTTACCAGTATATGATATGACTTAATTCTAATCTTTTCCTATCTTTATTTCAGTTTTTGAATGCCATCAGGTACACTGTGAGACAAAAAGGGACTTGAAACAATGAGAGTTTTAAGTTCTGTTAATAGTGTGTCTGTGTCTGTGTATGTGGTTTTTTTTTCCTGGGGAGTGAACTCAAAGCTCTGCAAATGCCAGGCAAGCAAGTGTTCTACCACTGAGCTATTCCCACAACCCCATTAACTTATTTGTAAGGATGCTTCCTCCCTACTACTGAAGTCTTTCCCTTTAAGTTTGAGTATCAGTGAGGAAATTAGTCTTAAAGACTGAGGGGTTGAGAGCTGTTTTCTTAGGAGTGAGCTATTGAGATAACTCCTTTAGTATTTACCCAAAGTAGAACTAAGATCAGGATTAACATTTCTTTCTGGTGTATTTGTTTTTTGAGATAGGATCTCACTTTATAGTCCAGGCTGGCCCTGAGCTCACTGTGTATGGTACCCCAAGCAAACCTGGAACCCAGCAATCCACTTGCCTCTGCCTCCTGAGTGCTAGGATTACAGGCATGAGCCATCACGCCCGTCCTTGTGGTATGTGGTTACTGGGGATGGAACTCAGGAGTTTGTATTTGCTAGGCAGGGGCTGGAACCACTGAGCCAAATCTCCGGCCCTTTTTGTTTGTTTTGTTTTGTTTTTTGAGACAGGGTTTCACTTTGTTGTTCAGGATGTTCCTGAACTGACTGTGTAGCCCAGGCAGTCATCTTTTCTCTGCCTTCCAAGGCTGGGATTACAGGCAAGAGCCACCACACCTGCCTCTTTCTTGTTGAAACAGGGTTTTACTGTGTAGTTTAGACTGGCTTTGAACTCACCTACACAGCCCACCCTGGCCTTGGAACTCTGTGATTCTGCTTGGCCCGCAGAGTACTCCTCAGAACACAAGTCATTTGAGTTAGTACTTGGCCAGCACCACCTCCACCACTAGGGTACAGGCCCTAGGGCTTGATACCTTGCCCATCCTTGCCAAGACTCCCCAGTCCTTGAACAGGGACTCTTGTGCTTCTCCTAACAGGAAAACAAGTCCACTCTTGTAGGAGCTGTGAGCCTCAGAATGGGATCCATGCATACATCACATATCCAGAAAGCCCTCTAGGTCTGTCTCTACACACCAAGGTGTGTGTTCCTTGATAACACCAGTCCCTCCTATGCTATTTGTTATCTGTGTCCTGTTTTAAACTTTAAACAATTTTTAGCATATCAAATAGGTACACAGATTATAAATCTGTAACACCATGAGTTTTCTGGGAATTAGCACTACCGAAAAGTAACAATATAAGCAGTACTCTGAAAGCCTGCTTGGGTTCCTCCTTTCTAGATTAACTGATAGCCTAATCATGGATGAATTTGCCAGTTTTTGAACTTTATATGGTATATACTTTTCTTCATTTTCCTTTCTTTTATGTTTGTAAAATTCCTGTCTCAGTTGTATTCACACAGTTATAAAAGTTGTATGAGCCTGGCGTAGTGGCTCACGCCTGTAATCCCAGCACGCAGGAGGCAGAGGCAGGAGGATTGCAGAGTTCGAGGCTTGCCTGGGCTCCATAGTGAGCTCAGGGCCAGACTGAACTACAAAAGTGAGACCCTATCTCAAAAAAAAAAAGTATGAATATTTACACTATAACTTTTTGTGAATGCGTGATACTAGAGATGGAAACAGATGTTCTGCCCCTTAGCTACATCACCACCCCTTTTTGTGTTTTATTTTGAGACAGTCTCACTACATGGCCTAGGATGGACTTAATTTGGGAATCCTCAAGCCTCTGCCTCCTTAGGAGCTGGAATTATAGGCCTGTATAGTACACTGGGCTCTGTGCTATAATTTTTTTTTTAGTCTTTTGAGACAGGGTCCCCTTTGTAGTTCAGGATGGCCTGAACTCGCTATGTAGACCAGGCTAGCCTCAAACTCATAGCAGTCCTCCTGCCTCTGCCTCCTGAGTTGGGATTACAGGCTCCACACCTGGCTTCTGTGCTATAATTTTTAAAAACAGCTTTTACATACTTAATAATTAACCCATTCAAGGTATTTTGGTTGAAGGGGGGGTCGTTACGGGGTTTTTTTGTTTTTTGTTTTGCAGTGCCAAGGATTGTGTCCAAGGTATGTGCTCTTATTGCTGAGTTATGCCCCCAGTTCCTCCTGCACCTTTTTTTTTTTTTTTTGAGACAGGGTCTTACTTTGCAGTTCAGGCTGGCTCTGAGCTCACTGTGTAGCCCAGGCAAGCCTTGAACTCAGCAATCTTCCTGCCTCTGCCTCCCGGAGTGCTGGGATTACAGGCACGAGCCACCACGCCCAGCACTGTGGTATGTGGTGTTGATTACTGGTGGGCGTGAGTCACCATCCCTGGTATTGTTGTATGTGGTTAACAGGATTGAACTCAGCACCTTGCACTTGAGAGGCAGGCACTGGAACCACTGACCTAAATCTCCGGCCCATCCTGCACCTTTTTTTTGAGATAAGGTTTGGCTTTGTAGTTCAGGCTAGCCCTGAACTCACTATGTAGCCCATACTACCCTTGAATTTATAGCAATCCTCCTGGCTCTGCCTCCTAATTGTGGGATTACAGCTGTGAGCCACCACGCCTGGGTCCCCCTACACCTTTTAATAGAATATGCATGGTATTGCAGCATGACCACAATCTTTAATTTTAGGACATTTTATCACCTCTAAAAGAATCATGTTCTTCCCACTAGCAGTCATTATCATTCATGTCCATGTCCCCCAAGCCCTAAACTACTGCCACCTTTTTTTCTAAATTGACCTATTCTGGACTGTAACATGATGTTTTGGAAACTGGTTTATTTCATAATTTTTAAGGTTCATCCATGTTGTAGCATGTATCAGTATTTCATAACTTCGTTTAACTGAATAGTATTTCTTATATGGTTGTACCACGTTTATCCATCAGTTGGGCATTTGGGTATTCATTTTTGTGCTATGAACATACATGTCTGAGTTTTTGTAGGCGTGTGTGGGGTGTGTGTTGGAAGTGCAGATGACTTACTTGGATTTACAGTTTACTTGGACTTAAGGATGTCTGCCCTGCCCTGCACTAGGATTATTGATTTTAAGATTTACCTGGATTTAAGGATGTCTGCCCTGACCTACAGGATCTTGGACTACAGGGATTATTGTGGATTATCACCCTGTTTTAGGCATACTAGGATTATGGGTGTGAAGGCTTTGTATCAAAGGTGCTATGAGCATAGGGCCCTTTCTTCTTGTGCAGTATTTGAGTTTTTGTCCTTTTGCTGCTGCTGCAGAGTAGCAAGAGTCAAACCTAGCCCACCTTTTCCTCAAGGTTCCGATTTTATTGTTTGTTGGTTGTTAATCCTGTTGCTGTGGGACTTACGGGGAATTGGATCTTGCCAGGAAGGTGCTGGCTGCATCCTCTTACTCGGTCTCCCACATTTGGTGCCCCAACATTTCTCCTGGGTATTTACCTAGGAGTAACTACTTGTCTTTTTCTCTTTGGTGTGTGTGTGTGTTGGGGGTACTGCAAATTGAGCCCAGGGCCTGCATGTGCTAGTCACATTTGCTGCCACTGAGCTACATCTGCAGTCCTACTGGGGGTTGAACTCAGGACTTTGTACTTATACTTAGTGAGGCAGGCATGGGGCCCCAGAGCTAAATCTGCAGCCCCCTGCTTAACTTTCTGAGAAACTGTTAAGCTCTTTTCTCCCCTCCCCTCCCTTCCCTTCCCCTCCCCTCTTTTGGAGATAGGGCATCCTTTTGTAGTTCAGGCTGGCCCTGAGCTCACTGTGTAGCCCAGGCAAGTCTGGAACTCAGCAATCCTCCTGCTTCTGCCTCCTGAGTGCTGGGATTATAGGCGTGAGCCACTGTGCCCAGTTGTCAAGCTGTTCTCTAAAGTGGATGCCCCCTTTCATTTTCCACAAGCAACATGGTTGCAGTTTCTCTACATTTTTGTTAATACTCATTATTGTTGATCTTAGATTACAGACATTCTAATGGAGCTGAAATTATCATTTTATGAGTATGATTTGGTTTTCCCAAATATGATGTTTAGCATCTTGTATATACTTACTATGTATCTTTTAGAGAAATGTCTATTTGGGTCCACTGCCTGCTTTTCAATTACGTTGACCTTTTTTTTTTTTTTTTAAGAGAGGGTCTCGCTTTGTAGTTCAGGCTGGCCCTGAGGTCACTATGTAGCCCAGGCAATCCTCGAACTCACACAGACCTGTTGCCTCTGCCTCCCAAGTGGTGGTATTATAGATGTGAGCCACCATGCTTGGCATTGTGGTATGTGGTATTGGGGAATTGAATTTGGGACCTTGTGCTTTCCAGGCAGACACCAGAACCATTGAGCTAAATCCCTGGCTTGACTTTTTATTCTTAAATTGTAAAAATACATGTGTAATAATCTGGTTGTGAGTCCTTTATCAGATATGAATTCAAATCTTATTCTCTGTATTGTCTTTTCACTTGATATTGTTTTGCAGTACAGTTAAAAGTTTTGATTATAAAGTATTCCAGTTCTATTTTTCTAGAAATAATTGTTTTCAAGGATATGAATTGAAGTTTATTTCAAAGTAGATTTTTTGGGATGTCTTCTGTCACACAAACTTTTTTTATTTAAATTGAATTCTTTATTGGTTGTCACACAAACTTTTGAGTATAATTTGGTAGATATTCAGGCTAAACTTTGAAAAGTAAGTTTGAGCTAGGCATGGTGGTACATGTCTGCAATTCCAGTGCACTCAGGAGGCTGAGAGAGGAGGATCAAGAGTATGAAGCCAGAGCCAGAGATTTAGCTCAGTGGTTCCAGTGCCTGCCTAGCAAGCACAAGGTCCTAAATTCAATCCCCAGTAACCACATACCACAACGCTGGGTGTGGTGGCTCTTGCCTGTAAGCCCAGCACTCAGGAGGCAGAGGCAGGAGGATTGCTGAGTTCGAGGCTTGCCTGGGCTACATAGTGAGCTCAGAGCCAGCCTGAACTACAAAGCCAGACCCCCCCCCAAAAAAAGTGTATGCAGCACATAGTTCAAGGTTGGCCTCAAACAAAAAAGTTTGATCCATAAGTATCTAACATTCTTCATTATTTTAGTGGAAAATCATAGAATGCAGCTTATACTTTGGTAGTTAAATGAAGGAAGAATGAAAAAATAGTTGAAGGCTTAGTTTTATGGGGAGCTTTTTTGGTTTTGTTTGGTGTTGTTTTGTTACCAGGGATCAAACTGTGGGACCTTGTGCTTGTGAGGTGGTTTATGAGGCAGGCACCAGAACCACTGAGGTAAATTCCCAGCCCTATGTTTTTGTTTTTGAGAGGCTGTTTTGTGGTTGGGGGAATCAAATCCAGAGCTTTTTGGTGTTTGCTGAGCAAGTGCTCTATTACTACCGCCTGCTTTTATTGTGTTTGTTTGTTTTGTAGTGCTGGGAACCTGGAACTTGAAATTCTCTTGCCTCTGCCTCCTGAGTGCTAGGATTACAGGTGTGGGCCACCACACCCAGCAATAGTTCTTAATAGCCACAAAAGTAAAAATCTGATGATTGTATAGAAAAAGAATTGAAAAGGTGCTGGCAAATTTGCTTTCATTAATCTGGCAAAAGATGGGAAAGGGAAAAAATTAAAAATGAATTTTCTCTAAAATAGGGAGATTCTTGTCTGAACCTCAGAAAGCCGAAAAAAGGGATAAAGAAAAAATAGCCTGCATAAAGGAATTTTGTCTAGGTTTAGTGGTGCATGCCTGTAATTCAGCACTGGGAGGTTGAGGCATGATAGCAAATGCAAGCCCATCCTAGACAGTTTGGTTATTTAGTGAGATCCTATCTCAAAATAAAACACTTTTTAAAAAGGATTAGAGGGGGCTGGAGGGTTAGCTCAGTGGTTCCGGCGCCTGCCTCGCAAGTGCAAGGTCCTGAGTTTGATCCCGGTAACCACATATAATGCTGGGCGTGGAGACACGCCCACCAGCAATCAACACAGCATACCACAATGCC
>PVIC010053407.1:2500-11866 GCA_004025085.1 Thryonomys swinderianus | reverse complement strand
GAAGGAATAAATATGATACAGAAAGAAAATAAAAGAGCATGTATAAAGGGGGGAGGAGGGGGGAGTGGGTAGGGATATGGGTAAAAATGAGAATTAACTTGTGGCATATACTGGTACAAATTTCCCAATGTTATATGTGATTTTGAGATGTATATAAATTGTACCAATAAAGAATTCAATTAAAAAAAATTACCATCTCAGTTTTGTTCAAGTTTTAGAGCACTTAGAAACAAAGGAGAAGAATCACTCATTTCCCTTCCCTTTGTTCAACTGTAAGCTCTAAACCACCTAATGATTATCCATACTTTCATAATGCTAAAACAAGGAAGTTTGATTACCTTCTTTCTCTTCATTCAGTCATGAATGCACCACCACTCTTATGATTACTCAGGCTTAAAATTAGGGGATCAAATAGATTGCCGATATCAGTAAAGAGGCACAATGCATGATTTTGGTAACTGTACAGTTTTTCTTAACTGTAACAGTTTTTCTGTCAATTTTTAAAAATTTTTTATCTTTATTGGTACATTGCATATACACATGGTGATCATGCTCAGTATTGGAAATTTGTACCAGTACATGACACAATTTAATTCTCATTTTTTCTCATTCCCCTACCCATACCACAACCCTTCATCCCCTATTTACATAAGCTTTGTTTCCCTTTTTAAAATTAGTATCACTTTTTTTTTGAGACAGGGTCTCACTTTGTAGTTCAGGCTGGCCCTCAGCTCACAATGTAGCCCAGGCAAGCCTCGAACTCAGCAATCCTCTTGTTTCTGCCTCCCTAGTGCTGGGATTATAGGTGTAAGCCAACACGCCTGGCTATCACTTTTTTTTTTTCGTGATACTGGGGATCAAACTTGGGTCCTGTGTGTCCAAGGTTGGCGTGGTACCACTTGAGCTAAATCCCCAACCCTCTACCATCACATTTTTTTCTTTAACCTTCATTATTCCATTATGGTGTACTGTTGATATCAGCAGTACCAGTTTGTATTTAGCCCAGTGAAATTCAAATATGGCACTATACATTTCTCTGTTTTGAAAATGCAACATTTCATTGAGAATTTCTGTTTTGTTCTTGGATGAAGTTCCTATCCTGGTCAACTTGTGGTCTGTTAGCAAATGCAGCATCAATCAGAAACTGACAAAACAATTGTCAATTGTCACATTCCAATTAGTCTGGGAGATGAGAGCAATGAGTCTGTTCATGAAAACCATTCAGTTTATTCTATATGAATAAAGACCTGGTGGCTGAGTTCCAGGATAAATTTCTAAACTGAAAGTATAATATGTCTTCATATGAAATTTGAAGGCCTTTTTTGGACGTATAATGCCTAAAGCTACAGCAAGCACAAAATGGTGCAAGATGTTCAAGAATAGTCATATATTCTTATGGTGTGTAAATTGCTTGACAATTTGACATATAACTCTTAAATAATGAACAGGAAGCAGTCAGGTTATCAGCTCTTTTCTTTTTTGGTGGTTTTATCATTAAACCTTAGCCAATTTTGAAGGAAAGTATATCTCCTCAGTGTTATTGTTAATCTACAAACCCATAGTCATTGCTTCTGCAGAAGTTTTTTACATTCCTATAGTTACCATGAGAAAACTCTGCTAAGTAGACCACCCCTCTGAATGCCTTCAGTTCGGTTAGTGAAGTGTAATAATAAACACATTTTTGCATATGGCTCTTGGTGCTTATAGAATGTTTTACTCGTTTGTGTATTTCACATCTTATAGTAGTTCATCTGTTAAAAGTGGTTTCTAACATTGGATGCCAGTGCTAGCATTCCATCCAAATAGTTTTTACCCCTGCCAATGTCCTTACTATATTTTCAGACCTCATTCTAATATTAGATCATTCTTTTTGGTTGTGTGACCATTGTGACTGATCAAATATGTATTAATATTATTGTTTTCTTCATTACCTTAATCAGAAAAATCTTTACCCCCTGTATTTGGATCAGTCAGTTCTGGTTCCATTTCACTGTCACAAGAACTTTGGGTCACATGGCCAGCATTAAAGTCATCCTCATCCTCATCATCCATTCAGGAGTCAATTGATAATTTATGTTTGACGTATGCCATTATAATGGATATAATGCCTTCAAAACGTGAACATTTGTTTCTTTATATGCTCTTGTACTGAATTGGGTTACCTCTATTGTTGCTCTGAAGCTCTTGTACCTACCTTGTACCACCTGTCACGTAGTTGAATACATAGATGGGTTCCTGACTGTGGCCTGACTGAAGCTCTGTGCCTGCTCCATGTCTTCAGGGAGCATTGGCTACAGCAAAGTCTGCAGGTCAGTGGGGCCTCCTACACCACAATTTTGGTAAGGATGACAGTTGTACTCTTATGGCAATGTTGAACACCTACGCTTCTTGTGCCAAAAGGAAAATTTCACGTTCTCACATTAATTTTTCTAATTATAATTACAAAAGAATTTTTTAAGAAGGATTATTTCAAAATCAAGAAGTTTACCTCTTTTTTCAAGATATTACAGATTACATTCCAAAAAGAAACTAGAACAGAAAACAAATAGATCATGTAAGCAATCAGTACCTCTTTGCTTCTCTCTCTTTTTGGTAGAGGTTGAAATATATTTCTCTCCTTTCTTTTTTCTTTTCATTTCTTTTCTCTTTTTTTGCTTCTTTTTGTGTGTGTGGGGCTCTGATATGATGCCATCAACTTTTACTGAAGATTGGAGTGATTATTACATTTATTTTATGCCTATTGGGGAAGTAAGGTTTATTTCATAAAACAATAACCTTTCAATAAGGGATCCTATATGAAATCACTGTCAAGTTTTATCATGAACAATTCTGAGCTATTGGTTTACCTTATTATTATTATTAACAGAGACAGGGTATTGCTTTGTAGTATAGGGTGGCCCTGAGCTCACTACTTAGCCCAGGCAAGCCTCAAACTTCTGCCTCAAAATCCTGAGTGCTGGGATTACAGGTGTAAGCTACCACACCAGGCACTGTGGTATGTGGTACTGATTGCTGGTAGGCAGTGTCACCATGCCCAGTACTGCTGTTTGTGGTTACCAGGGATCAAACCAGGGACTTCGTGCTTGCTAGACAGGCTCTGGAAACAGTGAGCTAAATATCTGGCCCTATTTTATCTATTTTGAATTGTGAATTATATAACATATCTTTTAGAAAGAGCTGCTTTCCTTTTTTTTAAAACCTTTTTGATCTTATGAACAAACTTCAATGAGTCTTGAAATTTTTAAGTGGGAATGACCTTGATAAGAAGCTAAGAATTAAGTCCTTTCCACGTGGCAGCACTAAACAAGTGCTATAATCTCAGTATCTCTCAAATTCATGCACTGAATTTTTTTCAGGTATTGAAACTTAATCATACTAAGAGGTGGAGTTTTTAGGAGGTGATTAGGCTGTGATGGCTGTGCTGTTATTGATTAAATTTGTAGTTTTATAAGGTATAAGAGCTTGAGGAGCAAAGTTTACTCTTGTCTTCTGTCATGTGAAGATACAATAGTTATGTCTCTCTTTTTTTTTTTTTTTTTTGAGACAGGGTCTCTCTTTGTAGTTCAGGCTGGCCCTGCGCTCACTATGGAGCCCAGGCAAGCCTCAAACTCAACAATCCTCCTGTCTCTGCCTCCCGAGTGCTGGGATGACAGGCGTGAGCCACCACGCCAGGCACTGTGGTATGTGGTATTGATTGCTGGTGGACGTGAGTCACCACGCCCAGCATTGTATGTGGTTACCGGGATCAAACTCAGGACCTTGCACTTGCAAGGCAGGTGCCAGAACCACTGAGCTAAATCTCCAGCCCAATACTTACATCTTCTGAAGGATGCAGCAACCATACATCATCTTGAAAGTAGAAAGTCACACTTCAGAGACTAAAGACTCAAAAGTTAGTGTTATTTTTCTAGTTGGTTTTAGATTATTTTTCTTGCTTATTCCTCTTTTCTCTTGTCATAATGGGAAGATTCATCTATGCTGGTTTGACCACAGTATTTTGAAAATATACAATTCAGCATAGATTATGTATGCAGCGTCCCAAAGGAGATTTTAGCTTAACAAGCAGATTTGTCAGCTCTAAGCTATTGTGGCAGAGTTGCAGAAACATTGTGAACTGTAAAATACTTGTGACCAGACTGAGCTGGAACTGAGCCTATAGAGACTAGAATAGAGCATGTAGTATGAGTGCTGTATAATCAGTTAAAAAGTTGAGAAAAGAAGGGGAACTAAATAATAACTGAAATTGAAATCCAATATAAAATCAATTTAAACTGAATAAGGCTAAATTTCCTTCATATGTAAGCATAAATGTTGAAATTCACTCCCATTACACAAATTGAACTTCCACTAATATTGTAACTCAATAGAATAAGAATGAGTAATTGGTTGACTGAACCTAGTTTTCTTCATTCTCAGTTTAAAAGTAGGGATGTGGGAAATGATTCTTAGGTTCCTGGACCTGTAGGAGTTGTATTACTCATAATTCATGAGTAATACACAAAGATCTTGGATTACAAATTAAGAAATGAAGTTTTGCATAGATAAAGTCACAGATGTTGTATCTGAGATGTGTTGAGAGCTCAGAACAAATACCTGTGGGGCTCCAATTCCTTCACAAAATTCTGCTACTTAATTCCATGTCTTTGATATAACTAGCATCTGTGTTCTGTCAGATTTTTTTTCCCTGATTTAGGTTGAGCTTTTCATGTGGTAACTTGATGAAGTTTCTTTCCATCCAGGCTGAATCATGAGAATTTTTAAACATCTCCAACTCATATATTCACTGCCCATGAACACAGTTCCTTGCTATCTATACATGCATTTGTCAGACAATTCTGTTTTTATTCCTTCTCCAAAATTTATCTCACACATAACATCACTTCTAAATAGAAAAGACCTGCACTATCTTTCCACCCAGTCAGAGGTAGGGAAGACATTTTAATTAGCATTAAATGAAATATTCATCTTTTATAATATTATTGGCCTAAAAATCACATATGGTGAAGTTTTTTTCTTATTTTCCCAAGTTCTGGAAAAAACTGATACTGACCATTTTACTAGTGTCTTCATCCCTTTAATCCTTCCTTGCTTTACTATCCCTGAAATCTTATCTCAGAAAGGGACCCTTTTGGGGCTGGAGATTTAGCTTAGTGGCACAGGACCTGCCTAGCAAGCTTGAGATCCTGAGTTCAGTTGCCGGTACCTGGGAAAAAAAAAAAGATAAAGAAAAAAAAGGACACTTTTAGGACATTTTTTTTTGTCACTCAAATTAAAGGAAAAGCATTCCTAACCCCAAAGCACAGAGAATTTCCTTTTTCAGCACTAAAAAAAAGAAATAATTCTTTAAAGTCATCACCCGTAAAACAAAATGCTGATAGTGATAGTACAGTGTATTTTATTAGTCAACACATAGATATTTTATCTAATAATAATAATAATAATATAAAATGTCCAATTGTGAAAAGTTGGAAATCTGTTTGTATATTTGATAGTTTTGATCTCAAGTTCATAATGTAATTAAATTACACAGTGTACCCATAAACTAAATTTTACAGTGGCCTATCACTCTGTGGAGACTTCCAGTGTTATATGAAGTCTGCTTCCTCTAAGTCACTGAGGTAGACAAGACCCCTCATCAAGACCAGGAGGAGAACTGAAAACCTGTGCACCCACCTCCAGCCTACAAAATTGTTACTCCAAGACAGTATATGTGAATTTTCTCAATTTAATGTTACCATTATATGATTTTTCCCAATATTAATAATTGAATATTAATTTAAACCCTATCTGAATTGTGTAATTACTACTTGACTAATTAAGTCCACAAAATAGAATAAAATTAAAAATGAAAATGCTTCTTAATTTTTGCCTTCCAATATCAGCACACTAAACATACCAAGTCTGTGATGTGATTATTTGACACTCCCTATTTCATAAGATTAGGCATTATTAAATCTGAAAAGGCATAAATTCTTTAATACAGTTTGTAGATTTTATTTTTAGCATGAAATATTTTTGGCTTCTTGCTTGACTAATGACAAAACATACATATAAGAGAATTAACTTAGCTATAGACATATAGTTCTTTTACCCAAGAAATCTAGGAAAATCAGTAAAGAAACTTTGACCGTGGCACCCCAATTTGGATGCATTTGTGAGGGTTGTTTCTCATTTAGTAACCTGAAATTGGGAAGCTAAGATAATGGAAAGAAAATTGCTCTAATCATAATAAAATATTTGTAAACTAAAAAAAATATTCATTTTGACTGCTGAAAAGATGTTTAAATAATTTAACTGCTGGGAATAAAATTGGAATGGGACTGTAATTACTCAGATTTTCAGCATCCTTTTCTTTATGAATAAAAAGAATTGCTGCTGTTTTTCAGTACCACAGATATTCTTATCCTGCCAAATAAAAAGATTAAAAATACGTGCCAGCTGCAGGGAGAGTAAGCCTGCAGCAAATTAACAAAATACAGGTGACACTTTTTCCAATCACTCTTTCTTATTAATATGGTGTCTTGAAAATATGTATTTCATTAGCTCCATAAGTATTCGCATGAAGGATACATCAGCCTTAGGTGAAAGCTGGAAAACAACTAATATTTTTTCAATTTTGAAAGTCTTTTTTCATTGGCTTTTTAGGAAGCAACACTTAAATTAAAACTGCAAAAGTGTAAACTTCAAGTTATGTGAGTAGTTTTTTTCACTTCCCTGAGATACTTGTCAATATTCTGGGAATCTATGAATATGTTACTCTAGGTTTTACATGAGAAAACAAAAGTGAAAGACATTCTATATGTTTATAGATCTTCTTGAATACTTAGAGGTGATAGGATTATTTTAGAATGAAGACATTCTTCAGAGCATTAATGTTTCCACTCTTCTGGTACCACTCCCATTCTTTTCAAAAAGGAAAAAAAAAGGATTTTGTTCTCAAAATACATTTCTTATTTATAACTGCTATCTTATAATTTCTACTCTGGATCATTCAAATCAGCCATTGCCTTTTCTTCCTTTGTTTATATTAAGTGTTTCCTCTTCTAAGTCCCCAAGTCTGCATCACAATCAAGTAGCCAAAGATCACTGTATATTAAGACTGTTACAGTTATTGCTTTCTTCATTAGCTGATCTTGCTAGTAGACCTTAGGGAGAAGGACAGAAATATCAGTCTCCATTACTGGACACAGTACCTGGTGCAAGTTAAAGGAGGGAAGGCTTAATTTGGCTCTCATTTTCTAGAAATTAAATCCATATTCAGCTGGCTCTAAGGCAAGAACACGATGAAGGAAAAGCATGGCAGGGCAAAGCTGCTCTATTCACTGTCTGAGAGGCAGAGCAGGAATCAGTGTCATAAAAGAACAAGAGAGGAACCCAGCTCAGCACCCAAGGCCTCTTATCCATGATCAACACACATATACACAGAAACATGTTCTACTAATCCACCAAATATTTCTTAATCCATTGAAGTATTAACTGCTACAGAAAGTATTTTACCAATCTTCTTGAGGGATCCATTTGTAAGGGAAACCCATTAGAGCTGACCCTAATAATGTAAATGATCTATCCTCACTGTCCAAAAGGTCGTGGAGTCCAAATGTCAGTTATCCTCCTATAAAACATGTGAAACATAAAACTGGGAGATCCTCAATCACAGTACCACGTACCAATAATTCATAACCCGCAACACTAATATGAATTTTCTTGTCTTATCAATATGTGTAATTCAAGTTCTGATTCAATTTCTCATCCTCTTTGAGGATGGAGAATTGACTTTAATCTCATTTTTTTGGCCTCCAAAGATTAACTCTTGCTAGCTCTTTCTCCTGCACGATCCCTGGGTGTTCTCTAGGTCTCTTAGAGACCTGGGTTTAGGTCTCTAATCCACTTTGAGCTTAGTTTAGTACATGGTGAAAGAGGTAGATTTGGCTTTAATCTTTGGAAGGTTAAAGTCCAGTTACATTTTTTAAAAAGACTATCGTTCTTCCATAAAGGATATTTCACTCCTTTGTCAAAGATGAGGTGGCTTAGTGTATCTGAAGTTGATTCTGGATCTTCTAATCTATTCCACTGATTCTCTAGTCGGTTACTTTGCCAGTACCATACCCTTTTTTTAATCACAGTGGCTTTGTAGTATAGTTTTAAGTTGGGGATCATGATACCCCCTGCAATGTCCTTGTTGCCTAGAATTACTTTTGCTATTCTAAGTCTCTTGTGGTTCCAAATGAACTTTTGGGTTGTTTTCTCTAGATCTGTAAAACGTGTTGTTGACATTTCAATTGGTATTGCACTGAATCTATACAATATTTGTGGGAGTATAACCATTTTGACAATATTAGTTCTTTCCATCAAGGAACAAGGGATGTGTTTCCATTTTCTGATATCCTTTTCAATCTCCTTTTTCAGAGTATTGTAGTTTTCAGAGTAGAGGTCTTTTACCTCCTTTGTTAGATTGATTCCTAGAAATATTAAAAGAAAAACACTAAACCTGCAAAACAGGTTAGGGAGAACTCTTGGAAACATTGGTTTAGGGAAACACTTTATGAACAAAAACTCTATAGCAATATAACTAATAGGAGAAATCAACAAATGGGATCTCATCCTATTACAAAGCTTCTGCACAGCAAGAGAAGCCACTGGCACAGTGAAAAGACAACTAACAATTTAGGAAAAAATGTTTACCAGCGGTTTCTTAGACAAAGGGCTACTATTTGAAATATACAAAGAGCTTAAAAAACTAGACTTCCCAATTTAAAGACCCAGTTCAAAAATGGGCATTGGAAATGAAAAGACACTTTTCAGTGGAAGAAGCAAAAGCTGACAAGAAGCATATGAAGAAATGCTCAACATCACCAGTCATTTGAGAGATGCAGATGAAAACAACAATGAAATTTTATTTCACTCCATGAAGAATGTCTACTATCTCGAAATTAACCAACAACAAATGCTGAGCAGGCTGTGGGGAGAAAAGAAACCTTTTCCACATCTGATGGGAATATAGATTATTACAACCACTATGGAGATCAGTGTGGAGAGTCCTCAAAAAACGAGGATTACAGGTCTCATTTGACCCTGCTATTCACCTGGTAGGAATATACATGAAAGAATTAAAAGAATCATATCATAGCCACATATGTGCACCCATATTCATAGAAGTTCAGTTTGTGATAGGTAAATGTTGGAAACTACCCAAATGCCCATCAACTGGAGACTGGTAAAGAAGATTTTTTTTAAAAAAGTAAATAAAATGGAATATTACTCTGCCACAAAGAATGATAAATTTGAGCCATTTATACTCAAATGGACGTACCTTGAGGACATACTCATAAGTGAAATAAATAGGTAACAGATATGTAAATACCATAT
>PVIC010053406.1:0-11858 GCA_004025085.1 Thryonomys swinderianus | reverse complement strand
CATACCACAGTGCCGGGTGTGGTGGCTCACACCTGTCATCCCAGCACTCGGGAGGCAGACACAGGAGGATTGCTGAGTTCGAGGTTTGCCTGCACTACATAGTGAGCTCAGGGCCAGCCTGAACTACAAAGTGAGACCCTGTCTCCAAAAAGTAAAAAATAAAAATGATACATATAGAAAAAGTAAAAGTCAAATTATCCCCATTTATAGGTGATATGGCCCTTTACATAAAAGACCCTAAAAATTTCACAAGATTTCAGTTCTAATAAACAAACACATCAAATTAGCAGGATACTAAACCAACCCACAAAAATAAAATAGCTCTCCTATATTGTGATGATTTTGTCAAGAAAGAAATGAGAAAAATAAGTCCACTCACAATATTTAAAAGAAAAACAAAACTAGAAATGGACCAAATCAAGAAGATGAAGTCATTCTCAATGAAAATTATAGAAAACTGAAAAAAGAAACTGAAGAAAACATTAACAAATGGAAAGACTTCTGTAGTTCATACGTAAATAGAAATAATATAGTTGCAATGGCCCTATTATCAAAAGCTACCTGCAGATTCAATCTCTATTAAGATATCAACAACATTCTTCACAGAACTAGAAAAATCCTCAAAATTCATGTGGAAGCACAAAAGAGAATAGTCAAAGCAATCCTGAGCAAAAAGAGCAATACCTAATTTCAAATTATACTACAAAGTCATGGTAACAATAGCAAACACACACAGCAATGAATATAACATGACACAGAAAGAAAGTCAAGCATTTTCAGCCATCTGATTTTTTGACAAAGGGGCCAAAAGCATAGGCTGAGAAAAAAGACAACCTCATCAACAAATGGTGATGAGAAAACTCGATATCCATATACATAAGATCAGAAGTAGATAGTTCTCTCTCCCACATTAAAATTAAATAAAAATGGGTCAAAATCTTAGATATAAGAGTAGGAACCTTGAAACTGTGGGAAAAAAAACATACAGAAAGAACTCGAAGCCATAGGTATAGTCAAAAACTTTTCAATAGGATTCCATTAGCACAAGAAAAAATATCAGTAATCAACAAATGGGACATTAAATTACAAAGCTTCTGCTCAACAGAAGAAACAACAAAATTAAGAAAGAACATACATCATGGGTGTAAAACTTTGCTAGCTACTCATCTGATAGGGAATTAACATCTATCTAGATATATACTTTTTTTTTTAAAGAAGATCTCACGATGTAGCTCAAATTGGCCTTCAATCACTACATAGTTCAGGCTGGCCTCAAACTCACAATGATCCTCCTGTCTCAGCCTCCTCAGTTCTGGAATCACAGGCATATGCCACCATGCCTGACTTGAGGATTAGTATCTTGAATATATAATGAACTCAAAAAAGTTAACACCAAAGTTCAATAGCTCAATCATTAAATGTGTGAATTAATATTTTCAAAAGAAGTGCAAATAGCCAATAAATGTATGAAAAAATACTCAACATCTTTAGCCATTAGGGAATGCAAATCAAAAGTATGTTGGGATTCAATTTCACCTCAGTTAGAAGGACTATCATCAAGAATCTAAAAAGCAATCAATCCTGGCAAGGACACGGAGTGAAAGGAACACTCTTACACTTTTGGTGAGAATGTAAACTGGTACAATAACTATGGCAGTCTGTACGGAAATTCCTCAAAAAACTGAAAAGAGATGTACTGCTTGATCCAGCTATAGCACTTCTTGGGATATTTCCAAAGAACAAAAGCCAGCATTGCATAGTAATACATCCATACCTGTGTTTATAAAAGGGCAACTCACAGTAGCTAAGCTGTGGAATCAGGTCAGATACCCATCAACAGTTGAATGGGTGAAAGAAATATATTGTACACATGCTGGAGTATTATTCAGCCATAAATAAGGAGATAATGTAATTTGTGGAAAAAATAGAACTAAAGATCATGATGTTGAACAAATTATACCAGTCTCAGAAAGTTAATTATTTCATATTTTCTCTTATATGAGCAATCTAAACATAAGAGAAATGACAGGAAACTTGAAGAAGACTTTTGGAAATGTGAAAGATGTAGGAGGAGAAGAAAGAGAGGGAATGAAATTAATTAACATATATTAAATGCATGTATTCATAAATCAAAAAAAATCTCATTTTTTGTAGCATTGAAATGAGCCAATGAGCCAGGTGTGGTGGGTCATGACTGTCATCCCAGCACGGGGGAAGCAGAGGCAGGAGGATTGCTGAGTTCCAGGCTTGCCTGGGCTACATAGTGAGCTCAGGGCCAGCTTGAACTATAAAAGCAAGACTCAGTCCCCTCTCCCCCCAAAAAAGCCAATAATAAAAGTTAACCTCATTATACTATACATTAACTCATTATACTAATTTGGAATTAATTTTCATAGTACATAGCAGTAAGCCTTCTAAAACAGTTCCCAATGATTCCTACCTACCTAGCCCTCCCAGAAAAATATCTATGAATTCCTTCTCTAATCCTATGTTTTAGTTCTCCCTGGCTGCTTCCCAACATAGTCTGAACTCTAAATTTTCTTTATATCTTGATGAACATAGAAAGTAAATTTGCGTAGTTGATACTTTAAATCATTCCATTATACAGTAAAAGTTTATTACAGGATCATTTAAAAAATTCTAATTTCAACTTCTTATTGCTGTTGCATACATAAATATAGGATCCCAAAATGAACTGTAAGTTTTCAGCAGTCAATAAAGAAATTGTTCTAGACTACTCCCCATGGGTGAGATGCTGAGAGGCAACCGAAAGTAATATCGGTTCCTACCCTTGAGCAATCTGCTTTATAGAGGTAAAGAAAGGCAAGAAAATGGCTGACAGTCATGCACTCTATCCCTGCCAGGTTGGGATAGTAAACTTTGTAAGCATGAGTGTTGGGAGTTTGAGAGTCTAAATCCTGCTTGTTTCATCTTATCTGTTCAAATTGGGAAACATACTCAATGGAACTCACCTCATAGGTTTGCTATGAGAATATATAACATAACAAACAGTACTTAAAATTTGGCTAGGTAACTTTTGAGTGGTTAATTCTCATTGTCATGATACAATTGACTTATTCTTCTATAATGCCATTAAAACCAATGCCTTAAAAACTGAAAATTAGTTAGATTAATTAATAGTGCCATTCCATTTAAGATCTTCATTAAAGTTAAATGTGAGAGTCAGTCTCCTGTGTCTTCTTCCTGGATAGAAGCACTTAAGAGATTTGGGGCAACTGCTGTATCTTTTTTTTTTTTTTTTTTTTTTTTTTGCTTTTTGAGACAGGGTCTCTCTTTGTAGTTCAGGCTGGCCCTGAGCTCAGTATGGTGCCCAGGCAAGCCACCGCGAACTCAGCAATCCTCCTGTCCCTGCCTCCCGAGTGCTGGGATGACAGGCGTGAGCCACCATGTCCGGCACTGTGGTATGCGGTGTTGATTGTTGGTGGGCGTGTCTCCACGCCCAGCATTATATGTGGTTACCGGGGATCGAACTCCAGAACTTGCGCTTGTGAGGCAGGAGCCGAAACCACTGAGCTAACCCTCCGGCCCAAACTGCTGTATCTTGAAATCAGTGCTGTCTGTGGGTGGCTCATTTTTGCCGAAGAATCTTGTTTTAAAATTACCCTTTGGCCTAAAATAGCTGAACTGCACATTTAAATCCCAACCTATTAATTTCAGAAAACTGGGCAAAACTATTCTTCTGAAATTTTAGATATACTGTGTATAAATTCATGTTTTCTCAAATACAATTAGAGATACATTCATGACTTACAGTTCCTAATTGAATATGATCTTTGCTATAAGTATTTGCTGAGTTTTATCCAATGTTATAAATTATGGTGGCAATAATTAAGGTATGCAATTAATGAATAACATTATGAAAATACTAACTTTGTATAATTTTCTCTAATATTATGGGCCTCCATGAACAATTAGCATTACATATTATGTTGAATACATTCATCTTTCAAAAATTTTAATATATAACCCATTCTATCTATATATTTTCATTGTGCAGATACAGAGGATCAGATTTTTCCAACATCAAAGAACCAGTTAAGGGGAAAAGTAGGCTTCTAATTAAGTTCAGCTTTATTTCTACTATGATATCCTGTATTTATTCCACTTTTACTTTTAAAATGTCTTTTATTTTTCCCTCCTTGTTGCATTTGAAGATTTATTATGAGTTGCATGTTTGCCTTCCTTGCCTTCACTACATCATCTAATAGAATTTTCTCATTGTTTTCAGATAAGGGGACAAAAAGGAATGGGCATAATTGATCTTGGCTGCCTACTATAAACTGATTCCATGTGTTCCCAAAGCATAATTAGGCATAGAGGTGGAGATTCATTTCAGTTCATTCATTCAGAAGATTCATTTAGATTCATAGTCTTTCATTTAGGGATATACATATATTTGTCCTGAGAAATTAGAGTCAGTCATGACTCATTGCAAATTATTTTAATAAAACCAATACTGAACCAAAACTAGCCTAATTGACTGGAATTTCATCACAAAACGAAAAAAAAAGACCAAGAAAGTCTCTGAACTTTGGAACTAGAGCAGAAATACGAGATTAGTGGTATCATGGTAGAGTGAGGTATTAGAAAAGTACAAAAAGTTGATGATGAACAATGGCGCCATGCAGTTTTTCATATTGCAATAGGGCTAATAATGTGCCACTGACTTAAATGTGATTACCAGTATGGTAAGCTGTTGGTGTCTGATTGGGCATTATAGGATTCGTTTGTAAGATGGCCAACTTGACTTACACCTTAAATCTATCCTTAATATTATCTAACCAGTGCCTACTTCCTTTTTGCAGCTTTTGTCTCTAAGAGGAATCACACAGTGGGAAAGTCACAAAAATATCCATTCTCTCTTTCACTCATTCATTCATGAATCCATTCATTCATTCAGGAAATGATCCTGGGATCCTTCTATGTGCAAAAGTTCTCATCATATCACAGTGTATAAGACATGGTACCTGCTGTCAAAAACCTTGAATGTATGCACAAGTAAATTGGCAGTTATAATACAATGCAATCATTTTTACAATAGCAGAAGGGCTGCTGTTGCAAAAGCAGAGAGGGATGGGGATGATTTTGACTTGGAGTGTATGAGGTTTGAAAAATATCTCAGGGGAAATGTCCTGTGAATGGAGACTGGAAGGGAGTATGTGGAAGAGTAAGACCTTAATAGCATAATTAACGAGGAAGGAACATTTAATTGATATCTTCTGAACTCTAAATGACAGATATGCTTTCTTTGCAAGAACTTATAGCCAGTCATTGTGCCAGTAATCTCAGAACTCAAGAGGCAGAGCCAGGAGGATTGCTATGAGTTTGAGGCCAACCTGAGCTACATAGTAAGTTCAGGGCCAGCATGAACTGCAAAATGAGACTTTGTCTCAAAAATCTAAAAAACAAACAAACAACAAAAACTAGAACTTATATTCACAAATGTCAATTATTGTTATGGTTTACATCTAGATGCTTCTTGAAAACTTCATGAGTTCATAGCTAGGGCCTTTGGGAAGGGATTGAATGGGTGTATGATATCATCAGTGGTTTAGTCCACCAATGAGCTCGTAAATAAATGTGATGCTAGGAAGTGAAGCCTTGTCAAAGGAGGCAAGTGGCGTAGCCTGCAAGGGTCTGTCTTTTTCCCTCCTCCCTGGATCTCAGGCATTGCTTCCTGCCGATATGCCATGAGCCATTTCTCCTGCAGTGCCCCTCCGGCAATGCACTCTACCTTGGAGCCGACTATGGTCTGAAGTCTCTGTAAACTGTGAGCCAAAATAAACTTATCTTTCTTAGAGCTGTGGGTATTGGCCTTATGTCTCAGTGATGGGAAACTAAACTATTCTGTAAAGATAATTTCAATAAATTTGAGAAATTTGGAAGCAGGAATTGCTCATAATAAAAGTAGACAAACAGCAAGAACAACAACAAATTTAGAAAATAAGCTTTTGCTTTCTGGAGAAAATTTATTTCTCTTCATGTTTCAAAGAGGAAATATAAACTGAAATTGCATAGTATCTAAAAATAATAAAACTATGTGTAATAATTTATAAGAATTACCTAGGGCACTACTCAGAATTTTTTTTTTTTTTGAGACAGGGTCTCGCTTTGTAGTTCAGACTGGCCCTGAGCTCACTATGTAGCCCAGGCAAGCCTTGAACTCAGCAATCCTCCTGTCCCTGCCTCCTGAGTGCTGGGATTACAGGCGTGAGCCACCATGCCCGGCACTACTCAGAATATTTTTAATCATAAAACAATGAAACTCCTTATAGGTCAGTAGAATGAAGTAATTGGTTAAGGTAAAAGCAGCTATTAGTGAGTTAGAAAAAGGAAATTAAAAATAAATACAATGAAAAACTGGCTTTTTATATAAAATAGACTGATAGGTAGATTAAAATAAAATAAAAGGAAAACAAAAGATAAATGATGATAGAAACAGGAAAGGAAATGTTAAAACTCATCAATACTACTTTGTTTAACTTAGGCATTTAAAAACCTGGGTGAAACAAATATTTTAGTAAAAAAATATACTTTACTGAAACCTATACCATAAGAGATAATAAATAAAATCTAAGGGGTTATTTCCCTAGCAGAAGTACATTTTTTCAATAATTATGTCCTTCAGCATATAATAATATTTTTTCTCCTTAGATAACCTAATATGAAGTACTTTGGCAATTAATTTTCTAGTAAGTTATATCATCCTTGAATAAATGCAAGTTCATTATAACTTATTATTTTCATGCCTTGCTGAATTGTTTGCTACATGACATTTTTATGTCCATTTTCCAAGTGAGACTTGTGCACAGTTGTGTTTATGTATGTGTAATCTTTTTGAGAAATCATACTGTCATTATTATGTTTGATTTATGAATAAAAAGTTTTTCTTTGCTACACTAAATTCTGGAGCAATCAAAACTATTTAGAATGATCTACTCTTTCAAGATATACTAGAAGTCTCAGTAAACTTGTCCTGGAGTGGAATATAATGCAAAAAAAATGATCACCTTTCCATATGTTGAACATATATTAAAAATTTGACCTAAATTCTTGGTAAATACTTTAATGATACTAATTTGAGGAAATCACATACTTTATATCAGAGCTAGAATTATGTTTAATGAGGATACATTAAATAGTTACAATCACTACTAGGGACAAGACAAAAATTTCCATAAATACATTGTACTTGAGGTAGAAATTAAGACAGCTACACAAAATAACTTTCCTGATGTAAAACATTTAGATACAAAATGGTACTATTTTAAGTATTGTGGCTATCCAGAAAATTCAAGAGCCAAATGAAAAATCTGTAACTATTAAAGGATTCAGTAAAATGGTAAAGTACACAATTAGTATATAGAAATTCATGTTTTAATCATACAAAATAACTTATTTTCAGTTACAATAGAAAAAGAATGAAATGTGAGTAAATATGAAATGTGAAAGGACACAAAAACTGAGTTTAGCAAACGAAAATATATTCCATGTTCTGGGATAGGAAAGTTCAATATCATATCACTTGTAATCCTTTTAACTCTAATGAGTTTCTGATCAATATCTAAAACATTTACTGGTTGAGAGAGGTGCAAACATAGAATCTGTGACTGTAGAAAATGTAGTTAGGAAAAAAATTTTTCTCTTATAGTGTGGATTGAATTCAGGGATTTGCATAGTTTAGGCAAACACTCTAGCACTGAGCTATATTCCCAGATTTTTCTCAACTTTTTATTTTGACACAAGATCTCACTAAGTTGCCCAGGCTGGCTTTGAAGTTCAGATCAGCCTGCCTCAGCTTCTGGTGTGGCTGAGGTATAGGTCCATACCACCACACCTCATTGAGGGAATAGTTTTTAAAATACACTTTGTATGGGCAGTTATGTGCATGCATTTCTTATTTAGAAAATTAAATTACTATTATAATAAATCCCTTTCACCTAACCCTCTAAGACCTAAAGATCCATACACATTTTTTAGGGGGAGAACTGAAAGCCTTACCAGAATAATTTCTTGTTTTCTATTATCATTCATATCTAAAAAATAGTTTTAAAAATGAGTTAGCCTAAAGGAATTATGTTGCTCATTTTTCTGTTCAGTAATACATTACCTGAAGTTAATAGGAAAAATATATGAGACAAGATTTCTGGAATACTGAAGTCAAGTTTTATCTGCTCCTTTAAATAACATTATCTTATTAATGCAAATTTTCATTTATAGGGGGTGTGTGTGTGTGTGTGCGCGCGCGCGTGCAGTAATGTGTGTGTTGTGTTCTGCTTTATGAATTCTGAAGAGACAGATCTTAGAATATGTAATCCATTCCCATTTATCACAAGTCAACAGAAGGAATTATAGTCACAAATGAGACTATCCAGGAAAGTAATGAATCTCAGTCCTAGTCACCTAATTATCCCCTTTCTTAAATATGATCTGAAAAAAATATTTATATTAATATTACATTTATTTGGACAGAGTTTCTAGTTCTAATAAATCATAGACATGGGATATTAGCCTCAAAATTAGTATTAATCTGTGCAAATATACATAATTCTTAGTTTGTGGTAGATACTGACAATTTTTTTTACTTTTAAATTAAGTTTTAATTAAGTCATCTGCTTCCTAGAATTTATTATTGCTCTGTTGACTCAGTCTGTCAAATCTAGAATTTTTCTCAGATGGATAAATGTACTTGGGTGTTTTCTTTGGAATTCTGTCTATGTGATCATGTAGCATGTCTACAAATGTGGCAACTGTTTTTTCATCCATATGAGTCATTCCCTTAAAGCAAGAGTCACAAGAGCTATGACTGACAATGTACTTATTATTTCTCATACAACTAAAGCCATGGAAAGGAAACACAGTGCCAAGTTTGAAGCTCATACTTCATCTTTTATCATGATGCTCACTTAAATATATAAGCTTCCTAAATACCATAAAAAAGTAAATAGAACATTTTGGGGTCTTCTCTTTTCTAGTAGAGGAAATTATTCACAATAGTTAGAAAGTGCATAATTTGGCCTCAAAGTTTGTGTCCACTCATTCATTCATATACCATCTTCGAAGATCAAAAAAGTAAAGTGTTATTTATCCATTGCGCTCCTGGCTTTATGTTAAGGCCTATAAATGAAAAGATCAGTGAGACATGAGCCTGCCATCAAAGAGTCTACAGTGCATCAAATGAAACTAAGAAATGCCAGGAGCTATATTTCAGTCAGTAAAATTAATGTGGTATTTCTGACCTAAGTTTTTGATTAATTCTACTCTCATGTTTAGTGCCTACTGAATAACTTTACTTTGGTGTCTCATGGAAATCCACACCAAACTATTCTACTTACAGTACTTCCCATGGTCAGGATAGCTGAGAACTACAGCAGTGCAGCTGCTACCCGAAAAAGTTTAACTACCTTCTATTACATACATCTCTTGTCCACTCTATCAGGCAGACCTCCTGGCTCTACTTCAATAGACATACAGTGGAATTTAACCTTTCCTCATCTCTCCAATGACAGTCACTGGTCCCACATTCCATCATCTCACACTTGAATAATTTTAGTAGCCTCCTGTTGTCCCTCCTTCCTCCCTTTTTCTTCCCTAATGTGTTGTTCACAGACTGCACCAACGGTAACCTTTTTAAAAAATGCCATCCCATGTGGTTTCTTTGTCCAAAACCTTGTATGGGCCACTTTTCCCCAATTATATAAACTGGAACTCTTCCAAATGGTCAACAAGGTTCTGTGGGATCCATCCACCATAATTACTTTGGCATCATTCACTAATTTCCCTTTCATTCTGTGCTATAGACACACGGTGCTGTCCTTATGGCATTCACCTCAGAGATGTGGCACCAATAGGTCTCTTGGTCTGGAATGCTACTTCCCACATATTTCTCTATCTTTGTCCTCACTCCATCAGTCTTTACTAAAATATGATTGTAATAAGGACTCTCATGACCACAGTGTTTGAATTGTATCATTACCTCATTTGTATTTTAAATCTGTCTTACACTGTCAATTCCTTTTCCCTCCATTGTTCCTAAATTCCTAAATAACATCTTTATTTATTCTATGAGTTGCTTGTTATTTGTCTCCTTTTGTTAGATTGAAGCCTATAAGAATACAGGTTATTTATTTTTTTCACTGCTAAATCCCAAAGAACTTGGTGCATAAGTAGATTCTCCATAAATATTTCATGATGAATGTGTGGACTGAAAAATTTTCCAGAACCTAACTTACAACAAAAATTCATCCAGTGTTACTTTACCATATATATCAAATTATTGAGCTATTCTAAAATTATTTGTAGATTAACAGCAATTAGAATTGGGTGGGATAGTGGAACTCATTAAAGTTAAGAGAAGCTGGGAATCCAGAGATCAGGATGTTAAACTTTCTCTCAGCTTCAAGATCTCTTTCCCTGCCTTTTGTCTCTCTCAGCTTCTTTTTTTCCCAGACTCATCATCAAGAGATGGCTGTCCATGCTGTTCTGTAAGCTAACTTTCCTCTCTGCCTTTCCCCAGGCTCAGGGTCCTCTTTCTCTATTCAGAACTCTACAGCTATCTCAGTAGAGAACAATAGCAAAGCAAAACTAAACATTACTGGCATTTTAAGGGAGACAAAATAAAAAGCAAAATAAACATTTGCAGAAAGATTAAAATTCTGTTAAACTTTTATTTGACATAAAATACATCATACTAAATAGCTAAAACAAATGCATTTTTTGTAAAGTGGTAAATATGGTATGGCAAATAGTGTAGATCACTTGAAAATTGATTATTGGTGAATTGCCCTGCTCTGATTACTCTTACAAGAGTTAGGAAGAACTTGTAGAGAGGACTCAGCCCACTTTCTCAGAAAAGGACCACTTGGTGAATATTTTCAGTTTTGTAAGACATGTGATCTGTTATAACTACATAGCCTTGCCTTTGTAGCACAAAAGCAGCCATAAACATATGTAAATGAATGAATATAACTATGTTTCATGAACACTTAATAAAATCATATAGTGGGCTGATTTGGCCCTTGGCTATTACTAGCTGACCTCTGCTCTAAAGGACACTGGGCCCTTTAAAGGAAGATAAAAGAATTAGGTAACACGATGACTGGTGTGTTTAAAGTCATAAATTTTTCTATTCAGAATAAAAATAAATTTGGATCTGTATTCATTTATCTTCTCCCATTGGACAAAATAGTTAATCCTCTCTGATCCTGATTTCTCATCTTAAAATGCCAAAACATTCATATCCAGGGCCGGAGTAAAGCTCAGTGGTTCCAGCGCCTGCCTCGCAAGCGCAAGGTCCTGAGTTCAATCCCCAGTAACCACATACAGTGCTGGGCGTGGAGACTCATACCCACCAGCAATCAATACCACATACCACAGTGCCGGGTGTGGTGGCTCACGCCTGTCATCCCAGCACTCGGGAGGCATAGACAGGAGGATTGCTGAGTTCGAGGCTTGCCTGGGCTACATAGTGAGCTCAGAGCCAGCCTGAACTACAAAGTGAGACCCTGTCTCAAACAAACAAACAAACAAAAAAAAAAAAACCCCCATTCATATCCATCTTGCCAGGCATGGTGTCTCACACCTGTAATCCCAGCACTCAGGAGGCAGAGGCATGAGGATTGCTGAGTTTGAGGCTTGCCTGGGCTACATAGTGAGCTCAGGGCCAGCCTGAACTGCAAAGCAAGACCCTGTCTCAAGAAAAGAAAGAAAGAAAGAAAGAAAGAAAGAAAGAAAGAAAGAAAGAAAGAAAGAAAGAAAGAAAGAAAGAAAGAAAGAAAGAAAGAAAGAAAGGAAGGAAGGAAGGAAGGAAGGAAGGAAGGAAGGAAGGAAGGAAGGAA
>PVIC010053405.1:0-11854 GCA_004025085.1 Thryonomys swinderianus | reverse complement strand
TACCATAATACAATAAATGCCAATATCAGTATTAAACACAGTAAATAAGACAAAAAAGGTTTGTTAGATTCTATACTGGATACTTTGAGCTTATGAGTTACCTCTATGTCTGACTCCTCACTGCACAGCTCCGGGATATAGTGTGCTGCTGGGCGGCCTTCAGTCCACTGGAAATGGCCTGCACCCTGCAGCCGGGTCCACGTGCTGCTCACTCAGTTCGCCGGAAGCACGGCACGGTGGGCTCGGGGTTGCTCAGTCCGGTCCGCCCGCCGCAAGTTCCCCAGTCCGCTGGACTCACGGCACGGCGGGCCCAGGGCTGCTGGGTCCGGTCCGTCCGCCGCAAGTTCCGAGTAGGAAAATTTTATTGAGAGAGAAAGCTTCCACCTAATAGAGACAGAAGGGGGGACCTGGAAAGTGGGTAACCCCCCCTACCTCACTTTTTAGAGGGCTTTTATGGAGCAAAGCCACGAGGTGAAGCGGGTCTGAAATAAGGAGCTACCAATAAGATTCAAAAAAAGGCAGATGGGTTACAATTGACCAATGAATACAGTGGGGGCTTCCAACAAGATTTGAAAGAAATAAGTAAACTTTGGCTAACCAATGGGTAAATGACAAGTGTAGTTACTTCGGCAACTTTTTGATTGAATAGAGTCCAATGAGAAATCAAGCCCTAGAGGGTCTTGCTTGTCAGGAGACTCCTCCAGGTGGTTCAAAGTCCTGGCCTGCTGTCTGGGGAATTTATAATCCTTGCATTCCCAGGGAGGGGCTGGATCTGGATTTTGACATTCCAGCCTGGGAAAATGAGGTCTGCTGGTCACTGCTATCTGGAAGTGTAATTTCTCATTGATGGTGCTGACCTTCAGAAGGATCCTCTTTTTTTGCAAGTCTTTCAAGAGCCAGCCCCATCTATCTGCCTACATATGTCTTGCTGGCTTTTCTACCTATAATAATATGTGAAGTTTTCTGGACCTGGATCTAGGGTGAGTGATACTGGGGTTAAATGTGCCTAATACTAAATTAGTCCATTGATTGGTTCAGTGTAGTTCTGGGTGCAATAGGAAGCCCTACCTCTGGTTGTGGGTAAGACCAACCACAGGTTTATAACCTGGATAGAATATAAAGAGAGGGAGGAAAAGTTGGAGGATTGCTGCTTGTTGCTTGCTGCCTTCCTGCCACACCATGAACAGTTTCTCCTCTGTGAAGACTATAAATTAAATTCTCTGCTAACTGTGAGGTGAAATAAATCTTTTCTCCTTTAAGTTGCATGTGTTGGGTACTTTTTTCTCAACAATAGCAAAAGTAGCTAAGATATCTATCCTGCTTTTATTATAGTTAAGATCAGGAAGAAAAGCCCAAAGTAAAGTCTGGTTTTAATGAATGCCATCTTCAATGTTACAAAGGTGAATAGCAGAATCCATAACCTTCCTGTTATTGAACTAGCTAGGAAATCAATGTTGTATGTAAAGAGCTGTCAAATTTCTGGCATTTAATAGAGCTTTTGGAAACAAAAATAATTACAAAACTGTCTCATCAACAAAGGCAAAAGTAGAAGAGAGACATACAATAATAATGTGGCACAATATGCTTAAATGAGAAAGTGGATGTACCTACAGAAGATTTCCTTGGAAGCATCTTTTCATTCATATCAATGTAAAGGTAGCAGTCTATCAAGAAAAACTTGATAGAGGAACATTGTTTGATTTAGGAATTCCCATGTAACAGGAGAAGATCATGGGATAGCAATAAAATTGCCTGGAAGACAGACAAGCTAGAAAATGTGAGACTAGTTCCAGTAGAGACCATCCTGGAAAGTTATTCACTCTCATCCACTAAAATCACTGGATATTTATTATGTACATTTTCTTTACTAATAGGCTGGGGGGAGTTTTATGCTCATCACATACAAATAAATTATAGTTTTAATGGGCTAAGTACAATGTACACATGATATATGAAAGGGGACACCATTTATAGTTGGAGAAAATTTCCTAAAGATGAAATTTTTCAAAACCTTCAGAATGTATCCTTAAATGAAAAGATGAATAATATAAACATAAGGAGAAAAGGCATCTCAGATTGAAAGGGAAGCATAATCACAGTTAAATCGAAAACAGCATAGTGAATACAGCACAATCAAAACACAAGTGGTAGGAAATAGAAAAGCCACCCAGAAGATGAGAAACTGACAAGAAAGCTGTTTGTACTCCCTTCTGAAATGTGAGCCTTTGAAGAAATCTAACATGCCAAGAACATCATCTGTATCTCAGTTCAAATTTTGCAATTTCCTTACTTGAATTATTTAATGTCAGATGCTTCCCTCACTACAATTTTCATTAAATTATTTAATACAAAAGTATTTTCATGTTTGTTCTCCAAAATATCTAGAAGGAGGATATTTAGGAAGATTGTTTATATTGTGTAATCAAACTTGATTTTTTTAAAAAATAAAAATTATTATATATATATATATATTGCACCACTCTTGATTTGGGTAATACTGGGTTAAAAGCTGTTTTGGGTTCTCTTCCCATAGGAACATTTAAAGAATATTTTGAACTTTTCATGTCACTAGTCAAATGTAATTAAATGGCATGCCAATGTAAAATTAGTCTTTCAATATATGAAAGACTATGGGTAATTACATGTAATTAAAGAAAAATAAGAGTTACTCCTACTTTAAGGTAGTGAATATATCCTATTATCATTTATGATTCATGTAGTAATCATATCAGCAGAATAATGAGATCAAATGTGTATTTCAAAACCAGGATTTTGACTAAATGACATAGTATAATATGGTATTGAAATAGAGAAAGAACCAGGAAAATGCCCAATATTTGCAAACAAAGATGGATTTTAGAGGTCGTTGGAAGACATTCTCCATGGATTTCTCACATTGCTGCATGATTTTGAATAAAGCATTGACTTTATTTCATTTTAAGACACTGACTGTTGGGGGCCGGAGGGTTAGCTCAGTAGTTCCGGTGCCTGCCTCGCAAGCGTAAGGACCTGAGTTCGATCCCCGGTTCCCACATATAATGCTGGGTGTGGTGGCTCATGCCTGTAATCCCAGCACTCAGGAGGCAGAGACAGGAGGATTGCTGAGTTCGCGGCGGCTTGCCTGGGCACCATAGTGAGCTCAGGGCCAGCCTGAACTACAAAGCAAGACCCTGTCTCCAAAGCAAAAAAAAAAAAAAGACACTGACTGTCCTTTGCTTCAGATTAATTTTTCAAGTATGTTTATATAGCATACAGTCTGGAAAATACATATCTTGTTTCAGAGGAAGGAAAGGAAAGTTTTTGCACAGTTGAAAACAAGATGAGAGATACTATTTCTTTCCAGAGCAAAGGCACATAATAGTGCCTAATTAAAATTGGGTTCTCTAGACTCAGGGTTCCACAAGTCACCCACAACATAAATATCATGTGTGGGCATCCTTCAAGGCCTTTCCATTTTCCCTGAGTAATGTGGGGCAACAGAAACTGATACAAATATGCCAGTATTTATGCTACTCACTGTGCTATAAGAAATAAAGTTTTTTTTAATTCAGGAATCATTACTTCTACTAATATTCATGAAATTTTGGCAGAGTAAGTTTTGATTTCCAAGTAGAATAAAATCTTTCATAGTTTTGACAGTCAAATTGTCAAGAAAAATGATGATTTTGATAACTTTTTATCTAGGCCTGATTTCTTAACCTTACAACTTTACAATAGCTATCAAAAAGTATCACCATATGTCCTAAGAAAAGTGGGTCCCTTCAGGAGTCAAGGAAAATAATGTGCGGACTCAGACTGAGAGAATATTATGAAACTGATACAAAGGATATTTCTGTGGAATTACAACTGATTTATTTGATTCAGGCACCACTTAGAAACAAAATCATGCTACTTTTGGAAAGCAGGACCCCACCCAAATCCTTGGGTTCTTGGACAGTGACTGGGTTATGGGACATTATATACGACTTGTTTTTGGTAGCTACAGTTTGCTGGGGATAGGTGGACCACTGGAGGCATGACTTGGGAGGACACTTCATTCTGTTTTCTGTCAACTATAACATCTTCCTTTGCTATGCCTCTCTGCCATGCTGTCCTGCTTTGGGAACCAGTATACTGAATCTCTACAAACTGTAAGCCAAAATGAACCTATCTTCCTTTAAGTTATGGTGTGAGGTATGTTGTCACACCAATGAAAAAAGTGATTATTCCAAAGTTGCTTATTGAGACATATGAAAAGATAATATACAAAGTTGATCAAGGGTTTGAGTCCATTACTGCTTTTCTACTTCAAGATTTATGGCTGTAATGTCTTGTGATTTAAGAAGTAATGATTCCATTTCATTAGCATTAGGAAATACATAGGAGAAGTATGTATATTATCACTTGACTCAGAATTGGTACTTTACGTATTAGTTATTATCATTGACATGCCTATTAATTAAACTAAATCATATCTACAATTCGATTTCAATTTCACAGGAAGAATCAATCTATAATTTTGTTCAGACATTTATAAGGATAAAACTGAAGAGGAACATTAAATTGTCGCTGAAGATGGTGGCTCAGTTTCTTGTGTTCGGTTTTCTAGACATCAGTTATGAACATGACAGTCTATGCACAAGTTAAAGGTTAACTCTTCATTGTTTCAAAAATAATTTAGAGAAATCATTGTGATAGGTTACCATTCAGTTCCAAGACAGTATGTGACACTCTCTTCTTGATCTTAGTTTACATTTCCTGTCTCAAGAACACTGTGTGGTTATTCATTTTTTCTCTTAAGTAAAAATAGATTACTGTTTCAGTAAGTACTTAAAGAACAGTATAATAAAAGATATTAAGTTATAATTATTTTGACATTTACATTTAGAATAACAAAAGTGTGTTTTATCTTATGTCCTCACCAGCATTTATATTCCTTTTAGTTTTCAATAATACACATTATAATTGTTTGTTGTAATTCTATACAATTATTCAAAAGTCTAACGATTTCTAATATTATAAAAATATAGTCAAAATCTAGAAAATAGGCTAATAAAGGGAATTTAAAAAAGAAAATTCATGTCAATATAAATATTCAGAAGTATGTTGATTAGTACATTTGATATATTATTTGTTCTAATGTTTTCTTTTAACCTTTTAACTTCAGAAAATTTAAAGCCTTAATCTTATATATAAGCCTTTATAGCACAAATGTGGTTCTGCAAGGAAAAAAAAATCAGGGACAGTACCTTCAATTTCTTTCTCTTTATGATGACATTATTTTTCTTGTGAGGTTTTGGCAGACCCTTAAATTTGATGTCATTTTTGATTAATTCTTTTTGTACTCTGATGACAGCTAATGGAATGATTTGAAAGCTATTTGCTTTACAAAAAAGATCCAATATAGCTTCCTTTTGTGCCCATTCTTAAAGCTTTTACTTCTTTCTCTTGAAATAATTAGTAAAAGAGAAAAAAGATTGCTGTAATTACTAAGCATTATAAACTATATCTGAGTGCCTGACATTAACGGTAGCTTTCATTAAAATTAGATCACTTGTCTCATTTTAAGGAAATGTTACTTTTTGCTATTTTAATGATCTAATCTGAAAAATATCTTGACAGGATGCTGATTCTGAAAATAGACTATATACCTTTAAATATGTACATATTTTTGCCTTATTCAGAAATCTAGAAGGTTATGAAAGTTCTTCCTTCAATTACATTGTCTTTATGATTGATGTTATAAAAATGGACTGAAATCATCAATTATTTTGTAAGAGTGATGAGTTTGAGCATTGTATTAGAAGTCAATTTTAAGAATTATCAAAAAGTAGAAGTTAAGATATCCTTTCAATGCTAATCAAGTAACCAAATGATATACTTTAGAGCAGGACTTTATGTAAAAAAAGAAAAGTCTCAATATGCACAGTATTTCCAAGTGCTCCTTTATCTCTGTTAAATATATGTCTACAATATTTAATTCATCAGTTCCTTGATCATTGGTAGTATAGTAAAAAATAATATACGGAATTTTTTGATTTATTGAATTGCAGCCATGCGATTTAGCAAAAGTATCAAACTTTAACGAGAATAAAAAGAATGTCATATGCAAATAGAAATACTCAAGACACAAAGGGACAAAGAAGTGTGATAAAAGCATAAGTCAAAATATTATCAACAGATACCCAGACCTTTTGCAGACATGAAAATAAGTAGTTAGGCTACATACTGAAAAATCAGAGATTTCAAATTGTCTTCAGCATGCATTTTTGTTATGGAAAAATAATGCACAAGCTATACAAACATAAATAGTTTTAATTTGTTGGATAATTAAATGGTCTTTAACAATAATATTTTATGTGATGTATCTTATATTTTCCATGCTACACAGGATCATAATTATGGTTACCATGAAAACTGACAATAAAATTATTTGAAATTAATGATATCCAAAGTCTTCCCTCCCTGATAAAACAAAATTGATCCTATTATGATAAATGAAATGTAAATTGAAATTTTAATAAGGTGCTTGTTAATCCATTGGTCACAGCTAACTTTAACCCAGTTAAATTAGTTCCTTTTTATGAACACTACAGACGTGATTTTTTTTCAAAATCTCAAGGGCAAATAAGTATTAAAGGACTACTTATCCCAAGATAAGTCCATAAACTGGTATTAAAATTATCTCCAGACACTGTCTTGTGTAATATATTTTATTTAGAAAATCATTTCTATGTTGTTAAATGTAGTAAATGTTCTCTTAGATAAATCACAGCACCAGACACAAAGGCAAAAACAAAGATGTATGAGGCTTTATCTAATACCTACCTTTGCTCTGAATATTTGTCAAAAACAAAATTGTCAAATAATTGTAACATGGAAAGAAACTATAGATGACTTAAAGGATGCCATCAAGCAAATTGATGTTGGGATGGAAGAGGACAGGAGAGTGGGCTAGGGAAGGGGAAGTAAAGATAATTAATATATTGTGTACATACCAATTCCTCAAGATGAATGTAAATGTTATATCTCACAAATATATGCTAATAAAAAAGAAACTTTCCAAAAAAGAAAATGGAAAGATAACCAACAACATGAGAGAGAATATCTCAAAATCATCAAACAATGTGTATTCAGAATATAAAAAATAACCCTCCAATTTAACAGTAAAATGATTCCAAATTTAAAAATGTGGTACAAAATTGGAATAGTTCTCCAAAGATAAAATAAATGCCAAATAAAAACATGAAAATATTCTTAAGATCATTAGTCATTAGTTACATGCAAATTGAAACTACAATTAGATGTGTCTTCTAGGGAAGCTAAAGTTAGAAGGCAGACAATAGCAAAGACTGACAAGGAGGTGAAGAAATTGAAAGCCCCACTGGCTGAATAGTAACATGATGCATTCAAGAATGGGAAAAAATTGCCAATTTCTCAAACAGTAAGCATAGGGTTATCATATGACCCTACAATTCTACTCCTGTTTATACATATAGCAGAAATAAAAACATATGTCCCCATAAAAATATTCATGAAGATGTTCAGAATAGCATTATTCCTAATTCACAAAAGTAAAAATGATCTAAATGTTCAATCACTGATGAATAGGTAAACAAAATGCAGTTTACTAACATAATGGAATATTATTCAATTGGAAAAAGGCATGAGGTGCTGACATATGTTACAATATGAGTGAACCTGGAAAACAGATTATAAATGAAAGAAGCCACATATAATTGCTATGGTTTGCATAATTTATTTATACGTAATGACCTGAATCAGATAAATCAGTAGAAACAGAATTTGTTAATGGTTTTCCAGAAATGAGAGGAAGGAACAAGGAAGGGAAAGAAAAAAATTGAGAGCAAAAAGAAAAAATTGGAAACAAAGTTTACATATATAGAAGGGATGGGGATGGAACGGAGGACAGGGAAATGAGAAAAATAAAAATCAATATAGATTATGTACAGGTACAAATTGCCAGTGAGGAATATGATCATAATGTTTTCCTACAATGAACCCAGTAAACTCACTTTATTGAAATTATGTTAATGGTTGTACAGTTTCTTTAGAGGAGGTGAAATATTCAAAAATTAATTAGTTATAATTAATCAACTTTGTAAATATATTTAAATGATTGAAGAGCATTCAAAGCTATCAGTACACATTCTACTGTTATTGTACAAGAAATCAAAAATACTTGTAGGTAACACAAAACTCGTCTTGAAGTATGGCTCAATCTTGGGAAAGAATTCAAGACAAATGTAGTGGCAAGCTGAAAGAAGTATTCAAAGTATCTAGTTAGTGTGAATTATGAGTCCATTAAGCAAGATCGTGGTGAGTAGCATTCCAAATTATAGGAAATGAAATTAAAAACAAATATTTTAGCCAAAATTCTGGAACCAGATTATAATTTCTAACTACGTAGATATGTATACAATGTATCATATATTGCCAGGAAAGTAGCTCATTGGCATCACACCTAACTGGCAAGTGCAAAGTCCTGAGTTCAGTTCCTATGTACAGCCAAAAAAGAAAAGATGTAAATCTAATGGGTATTGCATACATCATATCAAAACCACCTGTCTTCAGAAGTTAGCTGACATACTGAAAATAACTTCCAGATAACAACTGTGAGAGACTAACACAAAAGAGAAATAAATAGGTATATTAGAAAGTACTTATTGATTTTTGGAAAAGAAAAGGATAATGTACTTATATACAGTATTCATAATATGTGATAATTACACATACTGTAAATTTAAATTATGTGATGTGTTGATTTCTTAAAGAAACGTTAACAGATATTTCTAAGATTTCCCTAATAGAACAGATATATAAAAATAATTATTGAAAGTTAATAATAGAATAATATACAACCTGAAAAGATGAAACCAATCAAAATTAGCAAGATAAATCAAAATGATTGCTTGAAATGAAACATCAGAGTAATGTAATACTTTGAAGTAGATATTTTTGTTTTTATTCATGATCTTAGCAGTTGAAGCATACTAGCGAGTTTGTGAGAGAGGGGCAAGAAACATACTGTTTTGAGAACATAACATTACTTTCTATAGCCAAAGAAGTAAGACGGAATGATGCTTTCTTGACAGCTTTATAAAAATGATGGAGATAAAATGGCAAAATAGAAAAAAGAACAATACAGAGACTTCTTTGCCGTCAGACTTAAACTTTGCCATCAGCTATGATTGCTCTTGGACATCAGTAAACCAACTTGAAATATTTTCACTTGCCTTGCTAACAATTTCATGTGCCTAAAAATAAAGTACATGAGATAGATGGGATGAAGGAGTGCTCTATAGTTATTTTTTACAATAAAGAAGAAATTAAATGGCAAGGTGAAAGAAACCAAACCTTGGGAGAATATTATTCTGCCATCTCACAGAAAGATGAGGACCGTCAGATGTAAAGATGTTCTGAGTGTCATGAGATAGAAGTACTTTTATTATTTTTTAAGTCTATACTTCATTTTTTGATGTTTTGATATATTTTATGAAGTGGAGTTAAATAATGCTTTTAATAGAACTTCTATATGTGTGTGATAGAGGAAGAGTAAATAATGGATCAAAGAAGCTAAAATAATAATGTTTATATAAGAAAATAATTGGAAAAACTAAAAACAAAATTTTTGTAAATGCACAGGGATGGAATGAGGAATGGGGGAAAAACAAGAACCAAGATACATCATGTAGAGATAGAAATCTTCAAAGATAAATTTTTATCATAAATTATAGCTAAAATGTACCAATAAACAAATAAAAAAGAAAATTGGTAGCTAACAAGCAATTGTTTAGAAGATGTAGCTCAATGATAAAGTACTTTTCTAGCATACACAGAGCTCTCAGTTTAGTGCCCACCACCACAAAAATTAAAATAAAAAAAATTACTTTAATGAGAAAAGGACAAAATATTTTGATCTTAAGAAAACAGGCACAAAATTATCCACAATAGCTGATTAATTTGATTTCAGCCATATACATAAAACTTTGCAGCAGGAAAAATTCTTTATCTAGTTAAGAGTTGAGAAAACATTAAAAAGTTGATTTCCAATAAGTAAAGGAAACTTAAAGTAGTATATTGCTAAATACCATCTGAATGTCTGAAAAACCATATTTTACCCAATATTTCACGTTCAGATTATCTGAGAAATTGACTGCATTTACTATATAAGCAAATACATATAATGCAAACTTTACCTCCTGAAACTCAGCCTCACATCCGCCTCACTTTTACAGTAAGTATATCATATTCTCTATCATTTCATATCAAGACAGAAGAGCCAATAATAGAATTTGTGCCAAAATATCCATCATGTGGTAGGTTTGGTAGACCCCTCCTGTAATCCCAGTGTTCTGGGAGTCTGAAGCAAGAGATTTGCAAATTCAAGAAATTTAGTGACTTAGGAAGACCCTGTATTAAAACAAAATGATAAAATAAGGCCTTAAAAAGAAGTCCCTGGGTTTGATATCTAATAGCACATTTAAAAAAAGAAAGAAAAAAAAACAAAAAACCTTTAGCAATTCATACCCTGCAGACAATAATTAACACTGAAACATTAGTACTACACAGGTATTATTAAGTTGAAAATTTCTCACAAATAATCCACATTTGAATACTTACGAAACAGTTCTTTTTTCTCTCTGTCTTATACGGGTGTGATAGAGGAAGCAAATGAAATAAAAACCATTTGGGAATATTTCGTTTTTTATTAGTATAGTGTACATTTGAGAAAGAGAGACAAACAACAAGACCTAGGTCTAGATTAGAACTTGAGTTCTTTATGTTTAAACTACTGGGATATGCTATTGTAATATATTCACAACCAAGAAATACATTATGGACCAAATGATGGAATCTAGCATATACAGAAAAGAAAATTGACTTCCCATCACCTGCATTACATGAAAAGAAAAACCGTGATGAGAGGCACTGTCATAATGTGAAATAGTATAAAATATATTCATCATTTACATTTAATAAAGAGAAGCAACTACTCACTGTAGACACTTAAAGGTAAATGAACAATAGGTAGAAGAGTAGTAGGGCCTCCAATCTGGATGACAACGTTCACATCTTTTGTGTAATACTTATTGAATATTTGTTAACCTTAATAAAAAATGAAATATGGTTTCAGTGAAGGTATAAATTGTAGACATACCTTAGCCAAAAGGCAATAATTATACTACAGCATAAGTCAAAAGATCACAAGCTATTAGAGTTCAAATTACTATTCATCCATTCCTGGCTAAAGCTAGTATTACAACTAAAAGGAAGAATTTAAGTATTTATAAATATTTATGTTTCATATTTAGAGGTAAGGCAGTTGCTTCTTTTTATTCACATTTGAAGACAAAAAATAGTCAAAATGCTTTCACAGAAATATGTATACATTTATTCTTTTTTCTCTTTTCATATAGAAATATAAGCATAATGTTATTAAATAATTACATATGCCAAAGTCAGTGAAACCATGAGTAAAACTTAGTAATCAGTAAATATTTGAAGTAAATTCATACATATCCCCAGGATTATAGAAAATGTTTTCAAGAAAAAAAAGAAAGGGCCGGAGGGTTAGCTCAGTGGTTCCGGCGCCTGCCTCGCAAGCGCAAGGTCCTGAGTTCGATCCCCGGGAACCACATATAATGCTGGGCATGGAGACACGCCCACCAACAATCAACACCGCATACCACAATGCCGGACGTGGTGGCTCACGCCTGTAATCCCAGCACTCGGGAGGCAGAGACAGGAGGATTGCTGAGTTCGCGGCGGCTTGCCTGGGCACCATAGTGAGCTCAGGGCCAGCCTGAACTACAAAGCGAGACCCTGTCTCCAAAAAGCAAAAAAAAAAAAA
>PVIC010053404.1:0-11860 GCA_004025085.1 Thryonomys swinderianus | reverse complement strand
TGACCCAGAGTTCCATGCATGTAGGTGAAGCAGGAAGCATTTTAAAATTTATTTTGTATAATTGCAGTACTGAGGATTGAACTGCAGACTTTTGCAGTAAACTGCACCCCCAGACCCTTTTATTTAAATTTTGAGATAGGGTTTTACTGAATTGTTAAATAGCCCTGGCTGCGCTTGTATGCAGATTCTTTCTGCCTCAGGCTCCCCGAGTGGGATTACAGGCATGCACGATGCCCAGCTGGCAGAGTGTCAACGCGGCATGCTCAGCACCCAGCAGAGGCCTGGAGGACTAACTTCAGAGGTCAGACTGACCAAAACACTTCTGGAAGGCAGAAGGGGAAGCTCAGAGGGGAACTGACTTCCCAAATTCACACAGGTGAGAAGGGGAAGACTCAGGATTCGAACTCACACAGCCAGGCTCCAGACCCTTGCTGTTTGTCTCAGCCATGCGGCCAAACCAGACTGGCCTGGGGCAGGAGTGCTGTGGCTCTGAGGCTGTGCAGAGCTGTCCTCAAGGTGGTCTTGTCCCTGGTCCTGCCCTTCTGCCCAGCACCCTCTGTGGGCACGGGGCCCCTGGTTGCTCAGAAAGGAGCAACCTTTGCGCTCTGGGGGAGACTGGGGAGCTGAGGTTCACTCTCTAGAGCCTGCTGTGTATTTAGGAGGCTGAAGGGCCCCTGACATCCAGTCTCCCCCCCACTACCCTCTCTGAGCCGGAAGCTCCCAGGGGTGGGGGCGGTTGGTATGTGTCCTTTACCGCGCGCCCAGCCCAGCCCAGGATTTGGGCCCTGCCGGGAAGAGTCAACGTTTTCGGACTGAATTAGGATGTAGGGCCAGGGACAGGAAGAGGGACATGTGCCCCCACTCGGTGGGGTGGGGGATGTAAAAGCGTTCGTGGGCCAGGGGATCAGAGGAACTGGGCAGAAAACACAGGCCCTCTGCTACGACCTTGGGCAAGTGGCGTCCCAGGAGACAAAGCCCAAGAGAGACGGGCTACTCGGGCCGGCTGAGCGGGTGCCCGGTGGAGCAGATCAGGGCCTCTCCGGGGTCCCCCGCCTGGGGATCCTCCCTGGGTGACCTTGACCCTCCAACCCCGGCCCCTGCGCCCCCCGGCTTCCGGGGGAAGGTCTGTAATCTGGCGCCAGTGAAGCCCCGGCGCTGGTCTCGCGGGCCCGGCCGGGGGCGCGCGGTGCCCGGGCCGGGGCGCGGGGCGCGGGGCGCGGGGCGGGCGGGCTAATCCCGTATGTAAATGGCAGCCAATGGAGGGTGGTGTTGCGCGGGGCTGGGATTAGGGCCGGGGCGAATGGCTGGCAATCTTACTGGGATTACAGAACAAAGAGCCTCCCCGCGCGCCGCTCGCGCCCGCGCCCCGCGCCCCGCCCTCGCCGCCCGCCGCCGCAGCCCGCTCCGGGGGTGGGGGCCCCGCACCCCGCAGCCCCCGGCCGGCGCCCCGCGCCCCTCCCCGCGCCCCACGCCCGCCCGCGCCGCCTCCTCCTCCCGCTGCCGCCGCCGCCGCCGCCGCCGCGCCTTCCCCATTCTCCGGATTAATTAAGGAGGCAGAGGCAGGAGGCTGTGCGTCCTGGCCGCGAGCCGGGCCGGGGCGCCGCTGGCAGGAGCGCTTGGGGATCCTCCAAGGTAGGAGAAACTTTTGCGGGGGGCGGGCGCCCGGGCTCTGCTTCCCCCCACCCTTGCTCCCCACCCCCACCCGCCCCTCCCCCTCAAGGTGTTCTCGAATCTGGGTCCGGCTTTTGGTTGCGCGGGGGAGGCACGTGACCGGGATTAGAATTCGGGGCCGGGGGAGGGGACGAGCGGACGCGCCGACTGACGGACGACCCCCACCGGCGGGGAAGGGGTGGGAGCTGGGAGCTGTCACCCCCTTTTCCTTCCCTACCCGGTCTTTATGAAGATGGGGGGCGCCCCGGCCTGGCGCCCGCAGCCTGCTGCAGTTCGCGAATGAGGTCAGTGCGTTGCCCGCCAGGCTGGGAAGGGGGGCTAGGAAGGCCGCGCCCCCCACGGCCCAGTCCCGGGCTGCCTGCCCCGCACTCAGGTGGACCCCACACTGCCCGTGCTGGGTCCCTGGCACTTCCCCGGGAGGGACCTGGCCCGAGTGGAGGCGGCTGAGCTCGGACTGGGGAGCGTGGGGCTGAAGGTTCAGAGGGGAGAGTTGGGGCAGTCACTCTATGGGTGATCTCTGAGTTGGGCAGATGGGCAGAGAGGAGGAGGGCCAGGGGTGCTTTGTGCCCACCCCTACACCGTCCTGGGTCTCTGGGGTGATGGCTGGACACCAGCTTGGCACCAGCCAGTGAGAGTTGGTGCCCTGGTCTGGGCCCAGGCAGTGAGCCCCGAGTGGCCGGGCTGGAGGGCTTGGGCTCTGGCATCTGCCCTGGTGACCCAGCCTCCCAAGACCAGACTTGGCCAAGGACTCCTGTGTCCTGTTCAGGGCTGGACTGAGGGAGCCAGGCATGTGGGGTCTTCCAGCCTGGCACGTGGGTGGCATGTGCGCCTGTGGGGTGGCCTTGGGCAGGGAGGACAGACCCCACACACTCAAAATGGGCACTGGCAGGGGTGTTGTACTGCTCAGGGGAGGGGGGAGGGGGACTGGAGGAATTGGGGCCCTCTGTTCACTGCCGGCATGCGTGTTCAGCTGCCCTGTGGCCGGGGATGCGGCCCCTGGGCTGGGGCTTGGGAGGGACGCGCGTTTATTTCAGCAGCGTCATTCCCAGAGGGAGAGGGCACTGGGCATCGATTATTCATTCCAGAGTCTCCAGAGTCGGAGCAGGAGGGAACAGTGAGGGGCTGGCTGGCGGGGAACTGGGCCGTCAGGCAGCTAGCAGCATCACCTGTTTGGGGCCCAGGAGGGTGTGCGCTTGACTTGGGCCTCACAGGGACCTGTGGTGGACTCAGGGATAGGCCTGGCCCTGGGGTAGCAGAGTTAGACCCCACACCTGCTTCGGGGCGCCTTGTTCTGCGGCCGGCTCCAATGACCTAGAAATTGGCAGTTCCAACTCCAAGGGTCCCAGAGGAGCCTGGCACGGGAGTGGAGGGAGGGCTGGGACTCTGCAGTGCTCCGGCTCCTTGTTGGCATAGCAGAGAACTCGGGGCTAACGGTGGGGAAATGGGTCTCGAGGGGACAGCCTTGCTGGGCCGCACTTAGCCTACTTCGAGGTCAGTCCATCATCTGCAGTGTGTGTGTGTGGCACATAGTTTTGCCTGTTCGTTTGAGGCGGCTCCCAAGGCGCCAGCCGGCCTGTGACACGGTGGCAGTCTTGGGAGTAGTCCCAAAGGCAGCCATAATGACAGGGGTCTCAGAGCCGGCTGCTCCTGCCGTGGGCAGAGACCTGGGCGTGCAGTTGGTTGACACCCATGGTGAGCCGCTCCCCGGCCGAGCGTCTCAGGGTGACCTGGTGGGTGATAGTGGCTTGGGGTGTTCGTGTCCTAAGGGTGACCTCAGAACCACACACCGCGTCTCCCAGCGCCTCCCTGTCTGGGGATCCACTCTGTGCCCCCCCGTCATGTGTCCACATTGTCCCCAGCGGCCTCGCTTCCTCCAGCCCAACTCTCAGCTCACTATCCCGCCCCTCCAGGGCCCTTCCTGCCTCCCTGCCAGGGGCTGGGCTTCCTATAACGGCCCGCAGATGGGGCAGAGGGTCTGCCCAGGTCGGGCGTGAGGTTGTAGAGTTTACCCTTTCCCTGTCCACTGTCAAGCTATGGCTTGGCCGTGATGTTCTCTGGCCGAAGCCTTCCCGTCCCTGAGGGCGCCTGTGTCCCCAGGATGTCCCGTCTGTCCTTCCTCCATCCCGACATCGATTGCTCTGCCGTGTGCCTCTGTCGCAGTGGGGGCAGATGGGGAAGGCGAATGGTGTTCACCATTCCTGGTGAATGGTGTGTGTCGGGATGAATGAATGAATGAATGAATGAGAGATCTTGCTCTCCCTGAGCTCCTTATCCCCTCCTTCCTGGGCCCCACTGTCTCCCGACCCCAAACCTCAGCCTGTATCTCCCCCAAACCTACCCCCAAGGCTCTGCTGCCTGAATTGCATCCACCCTGCTTTTCCTGGTGGCCAGAACACAGCCAGGTGGATGGTGCCTGTGGGGTCTTTAAGGGGTTCCCTGGGGAGCAGAAACTGCAGCAGTTCTCGGATGCCACAGAGCAGAGGAGACCGCACACTGGGTTCAGGTTTGAAAGAGGGGCTCCCAGGAGGGACAGGACTCTGGGGGAGACTGGAGGCCTCCAGAGGTGGGTGGAGGAGGCGGACACACCTGGTCGGAGGCCGTGGGAAGGGACCAGCAGGCGGGGACTTCAGGCTTAGGTGGTGGGGTTCTGGCAGGAGGGCCTATCCAGCATCCCTGAGCCAGCTCTCAAAGCAGCACGGCCGCTCCCTGGCTACGCTCTGTGCTCTGTGGAAGGGAGGCTGGGCCCATGATTTTCTTGGCCTCTTTTGGAGTTCTGATTTTTTTTTTTTTTTTGAGACAGGGTCTCGCTTTGTAGTTAGCCTGGCCCTGAGCTCACTGTGTAGCCCAGGCAAGCTTCGAACTCAACAATCCTCCTCCCTGTGCCTCCTGAGTGCTGGGGTGACAGGCGTGAGCCACCACACCCACACGGTGGTATGTGGTACTGATTGCTGGTGGGCGTGAGTCACCACGCCCCATATTGTATGTGGTTACTGGGATCGAACCAGGGACTTTGTGCTTGCTAGGCAGGTGCCGGAACCACTGAGCTAATTTCCGGTCCCTATTTTATGCTGTTTTGTTATTGCAGTACCAGCGGTGGAACCCAGAGCTTTCTCACTGAGCTATAAATCTCTGGCCCTTTAGTTTTTGAGAAGAGGTCTCACTAAGTTGATGAGCTGCCTGTGTGAGCTGGAATTTGTGATCTTCCTGCCTCAGCCTCCGAGAGCTGGAATGAGTAGGCTGTGGCACCACACCTGGCCATGCCAGGTTCAGGCTCCCAGGCTAGGTGTCCCTCGGCTGTAGGAGCGAGTAGGCAGTGCGAGTTGGGGGACAGAGTTGTGCGGGAAGCCCGGATGCTGTAATGCTCCTCCCCTCCCTGTGTTCGCCTCTGTCTCCCTCCTGTACAACTTCGGGTCCTGGGATCCCTTACCTCTGGGCCTCTGGAGCTGATGGATGCTTAGTTTTGTGGCTTTCTGAGTGTGGTGGGCTCTTGATAGAGATGACATCTGTCTCGCACTTTATCCACATGCAGATTTGGGGTGCTCCTGGGGTGCCTTGGTGGGGAGCAGAACTCGCCTTCCTGATGTTTCCTCTGCGCGCTGAGCTGGGCCTGGCGGTCCCTTAGTTACTTGCAGGCCCACCTGTCTCACTCCTTCAGGACCACCTGCTCTAGGGTGCCAGATTTAGAGAATAAAAATAAGGGTGCCTGGTTAAATTTGGGTTTTAGATAGGCAACGGGCGTGGTGATCGGGGCGCGCTCGTGGGAAGAGCTGCCTGTCTGCGGCTCAGGCTGGACTGGGGTCTGGGGTCCTTTCCCAGCCCTGCAGCTGCTGGCTCGGAGGGGAAGACTGGTGGGGGGCTGAGGAGGACAGTGGGCCTGAAGTTGGGGTTCCCCCAATGCTTAGGGGAATTGCACCAAGCTTGCCTGACTCATAGTCACCCTGACTTTTCTCCACTCTGTGGCCCGAGTGTCCTATTAGTGCTGATAAGTTTGGGTGACTTTAGAGGTGACTTAGGAGTGGCTTCTGGGCCTCCCAGGGGTCCCCAGCCCAGGGGTTGCTCGTTTCCAGAATCTTCTGTGCCATTGTGGTCTGTACAGTGCTGGGAAAAGGCAGAAAGTTTCCAGAAACATGCTCATTTGGACGTCAAATTAGGATCTCCATCGAGATACGTAAAGCCTAGCCAGGCACTATAGCACATGCCTGTGATCCCATAATTAGGGAGGCTGAGGCAGGAGAATTACACTTTGGAGCTCAGCCAGGGCTATGTAGAAAGACTTTGTCTCCCCACCCCTCCAAAAAAAGCAAAAACATGGGCTGGGGATTTAGCTCAGTGGTTCCACGTCTGCCTTTTAAGTGCAAGGTCCGAGTTCAATCCCCATACCACATACCACAATGCCGGGTGTGGTGGCCCACGCCTGTAATTCCAGCAATCACCACAATGCTGGGCGTGGTGGCCCAGCCTGTAAAAATACCCTGCAATCAGTACCACACATCCCAGTGCTGGGTGTGGTGGCTCATACCTCTAATCCCAACTCTTAGGGAACAGAGGCAGGAGGATTGTTATGAGTTTGAGACTAGCCTGGGCTGAGCTCAGCCAGACTGAACTACAAAGCAAGACCCTATCTCAAAAAAAAAAAAAAAAAGTAAAAACAGAAACAATTGAGGCCGGGTATTTAGCTCAGCAGTTCCAGCATCTGCCTGGCAAGTCCAAGGTCCTGAGTTTCAATGTTGGCACCACATACCACAGTGCCGGGTGTGGTCGCTCATGCCTATAATCCTAGCATGGAGGCAGAGGCAGGAAGATTACTGTGAGTTTGAGGTTTGCCTGGTTACATAGTGAGCTCAGGGCCAGCCTGAACTACAAAGTGAAACCCTGTCTTAAAAAAAAAAAAAGAGAGAGAAATCCAGAAACAATTTATCTCTCCAAAAGAAAAACGCAGAAACAATTTCTCTGAAGTCTCCCCACTTCCAGGTGGGGGGTCCTGCCTCTGGGGTGGTTGGGGATAATGTCTGATGACGTCCGTTTTCATTGCTGTCACTGAAGCCTGCAGACTGGGTAATTGTGAAAGAATGCAGATTCATTCCACTTGTGGTTCTACAAGTTCAAGGTTGTAGGTCACACGTGGTGGGGAGTGTAGTAGAGTTGAGAGCCGGCTCGGGGTATTATATGGCAAGATAAGCGGGCATCCCCAGCCCCTTTGTATGTGGTTTTTTTTTTTTTTTTTTTTTTTTGCTTTTTGAGACAGGGTCTCACTTTGTAGTTCAGGCTGGCCCTGAGCTCACTATGGTGCCCAGGCAAGCCTCGAACTCAGCAATTCTCCTGTCTCTGCCTCCTGAGTGCTGGGATGACAGGCGTGAGCCACCACGCCCGGCATTGTGGTATGCGGTGTTGATTGTTGGTGGGCATGTCTTCACACCCAACATTGTATGTGGTTACCGGGGATCGAACTCAGGACCTTGCGCTTGCGAGGCAGGCGCCGGAACCACTGAGCCAACCCTCCGGCCCCTGTATGTGTATATTTTTTGAGACAGTTTCTCACTAAGTGACTGAATTTCCAAGCTGGCTTGAATTTGGCATCCTCCTTCCTCAGCGTCCCCAAGCGCTGAGATTGTAGGTGTTCACCATCACTGCCAGCTCACTGTCCCTCTTCTAAGCCACTGGTGCCTTTACGGGGCCACCCTTAGGACCTCATTCAATCCTTACCATGTCTTTGAGGTCCCCCCTAATACCTCCAAGCAGGGATTAAATTTCAGCGAGTTTTGCTGGCACTCTTCAAGCCCCTGCGCAGTGGTTTCTGGGATCGACTGCAACCTGCAGTGCTGCAGGGGACTGTTTCCAGCTGTGAGGTCTGCATGTGCCTGTCCATCTGTCCATCACTCCCCAGGCCAGCAAGGGACTTAGGGGACTGGGCCCAGGGGGTCTCCCAGGTGCCCGTGCCAGCTCCAGGCTGGCACAGGTCAGGGTTGACATAGCCAGTGAAACGCCCATGTGCTCCTTGCACTGCTGTTAGAGGACTTTGTCCGCTGTGCCTTCCTGGGCCCCACCCACGGTAAAGATGGAGGAAGCCCCACTGTCCCCAGGGTCCTCAGGGCCTTGGCAGCAGCCCTTTCCTCTGGCTGGCCCCTGATCTGTTTTTTGTTTTGGGGTACCAGGGATCGAACTAGGTACCAGGGATCGAACTAGTGCTTGAAAGGTAGGTGCGGAACCACTGAGCCAAATCCTGGCCTGTGCTGTCTTGAGTCCAAGTCTCCTGAGTCCCATAAATGGGCTCCGCACTCCCCGCTGCGTCCCTCTGGGGGACTGGGTGTGTGGGGAGCAGGTCCCTCCTGCTGGTGCCAGGTGGCCGTGCCACATACTAGGCCCCATGCTGCCCAGCACCTTGAGAAGGGACTTTCCTTCCCAATGCTGGCTCCCCATCCCCGCCCCCGCCGCCCTGACCCGAGCTGGAGAGCTTCGCACTTTTGTCCCCAGAGCTCGAATTTCAGCCTGCGTTTCTGGTGACTGCACGGTGAGCCCTGAGATGAAATTACACCTTCCTGCTGCCACCCTGGGGGCCTGTGGTCCCCGCTCCCCTGAAGTCCAGGTGGGCACTGGGGCAGCACTGCCCAGCGTGGGCGCAGCATGGGCTCAGCTCTTGAAACCCCTTTTCCACCGACCAAGGAGTTGGGGGTCCCCGCCCTTGCCACTCTGTGCTCTGTGAGTGCTGCTTGGGGTAGAAATCCTGTATTTCTCCTGGGCAGGAAGGTGCCCGGGTCACTGCTGGAGTCTGGAGCAGGACTGAGTCTGGTTCTGCGAGTGTCTTAACATCACCAGCTGCACTTTCCTCACTTGTCTGTCTGTCTCTCTCTGTCTTTCTCTCTCTTTCTTTCCTTCCTTTTCCCTCCCTCTGTCTCTCTCTCTTTCTTTCCTTCTCTCTCCCTCCCTTCCTTCTCCCTCCCTCCCTCTCTCCTTCCTTCCTTTCTCTCTCTCTCTCTCCCCCTCCCTCCTTCTCCCCTCCCCCTCTGGACAGGGTCTTGCTTTGCAGTTCAGGCTGAGCAGCTCAGACTGGCTTGAACTCAGACTATCCTCCTGCCTCTGCCTCTACCTCTACCTCTGGAGTGCTGGGTTGACAGGTGTGAGCCACCACACCTGGCTCCACTTTGCTCACTTTTAATGCTTTAGTTTTGGGGGTGCTGGGGCCCACTGCATGCTTGGCCAGGATTTGGACACTGAATGGCACCCCAAGCTCGAATTATTGAAATTTTTACTTTTATTGTTTTTTTCCTTTTTTTAAGTACTGGGGTCCAATTTTGGACCTTGCAGGAGGCAGACACTGGAACTACTGAAGTAAATCCCAGCTCCTTATTGTTGGTTGCTGTACTGAGGATTGACCACAGGTCCTTTTGGACTGAGCTACACCCTCAGCCCTTTTTCAGTTGTTATAGTTCGAGACAGGGTCTCGCTGAATCACCGAGTTGTCCAGGCTAGGCTCAAACTTGGCATTCTCCTGCCTCAGTCTCCTGCAGTGCTGGGATTACACGTGGGCCGCACCACACCTGCCTTGGCTTTGCTCATCTGTTTTTTTGGGGGGCACCACTGAGCTAAATCGCCCGCCTGGTTTTGCTCCTCTTTAAACAGGGGAACAGAAAGTTTTTATTTGTGAGGTTTGTGTGCACTCAGTGTGGATTTCCAGGTGTGCTGGACGCCAGCTCCCCGGGCTCCTCTGTGCTAGATTGGGACTGTGTTTAGCCCAGTTAGTGCTGGGACCTTCCATACGGTTTCAGCAGATGAAACCCGTGGGGCGCACCACGGCCAGGGTGGCTCATGGGAAAGGCAGCCTTTCCTGTGGACGTCTGTGTGGGCAGCACTGAGGTTCTGACCACAGCAGCTTGCAGCTGGGCCAGTCCCAGCCTGTCACCTGCCCACTGCCTGTGACGGTACCCTGATCACCTGGGCCTCGGTTTCACCATCTGGAAAATGGTACTTTATGGGCTGGGTGGGCATTTTGCAGGGGGGAAACCAGAGGGAGCTGTATGATTTTGACTGGCAAACCTGTAACTTTCCTGGGCACGCAGCTTCCTAAGGAAATAGCTCCCTGGCTGGCCAGGTGGCTGCCAGGGTATTGTGAGAGATTCTTTGTATTATTTTTGTTCTTTTACAGAGGGGGAATGGAACTCAGGGGCTTTCCACTGAGTGGCATCTTCAGCCCCTTTTATTAATTTTAATTTGGAGATGAGTTCTCCCTAAGTTGCCCAGAAAGGGGTCCAATTTAGGGTCTTCCTGCCTCATCGTCCCCCGGGGTGCTGGGATTGGAGCTGTGTGCTGTCTCACACGGCTAAGGTGCAGACTTTTGTGTGTGTTTCGCTGAGTGGAACCCAGGACTTCAAACATGTCAGACATCTGTTCCACCAAGCTGAGCCCCAGCCCCTGGGAAATTTCGATGGTTCCAACTTTAGTTTTTGTGGTGTGACCCTGCAGACCCCAGCACCCCAAGCATCACCTCCCTCCCTTTTCCCTCCTGGACCTCTACTCCCCACCTAGTGCTCAGGAAGGGCCCTAGGGTGCCCCTCTGCCCACCCACCCCGCTCTGGGGTGGTCCTTTCCTGGCAACCCCGGAGGTTTTCGGGCCTGGGCCTGGCCCCAGACTCTGGTTGTCTCCTGTTTATCCGGAGCTGGTTTTTCAGGTGTGGCAGCTTCCAGCGTCCAGGGGCGGGGCTCTGGGAGAGGCGGGGCCGCCCCTCACCGGGCAGGTGGGAAGCCGCCGCAGCCTCGCTTTGATGGCTCCACCGCCCTCTGCCCCGGGCGAGGGCCGGGCGAGGTGCTCCTGTTTGCCCTGAGTCAGAGGCCCTGGCCGCAGGCTTCCCTGGCCACACCTGGGACCTCGTGTCCCAGCAGGGCCGGCCGCCTGCATAGAGTGCACCGTGTAGCTCTGCCAGGAAGAGCGTTTTCTCAAGTTATGAGGCCCCTACTTCTGCCCAGAGAGAAACTGGGTACCCTCAGGAACCCTCTGTGCCCATCCTCTGCCCGTGGAGCATGGGAGTGGCAGACCCATTTGCCTGGTCCCCCACGCTCAGCGCTGATGCTCTCAGCCTGTCTGGGCTTGCTCAGGAGGGGATATGGGGCCATGTGCCCTTCTGTGCTCTTCTCCACTTCCTTCTCCCTCTCCCAGTTTGTTTTTTCATTAATCTTTTTCCCTTTCCTTTCTGCCGTATCTGGGATTGAACGCAGGGTTACACACTGAGCTACATCCCCAGACCTTTCTATTTGGAGATAGGGTTTCTAAGTAGCCCAGCCTCAGTTTGAATTTTTGACCCTTCTGCCTCAGCCTCCCAGAATACTGGGACCGCAGATGTGTGCGACCACACGCAGCCCCTAGCTGCTTGCCGTGTACCGCAGGGCCATCTCCCTGGGCTGGTGCACCTGCAGGTTGGGCTGGGATTTCTGGTGTTGCTCTAAGCCGGGCTCCGCCACAGCCTGCATCGTAGACTGTGCTAAGTGCCTGGGGCTAGTCTGTCACCTGCTCCTGTGACTCTTATGGAGGAAGCCCAGGGAGCCAGAGGAGGTGGGGTGGGGGTGGGAGTGGAGGGTGTTCCTCCACCCACTTGTCCCTGGTGACTGGGGAGCACCATGTGTCCCTGAGCCCGGCACAGCCCAGTTTGGGGTTCCCTTCTGAGAGCATAAGCTGTTTAGACGCGTGTGCCACTGTGCGTGTGTTGTGCGTACATAAAGATCATGTGTGTGTGCACACATGTGTGCCACCCCAGAGGCCACGTGGTGGCCATGCCGGGAAACTTGGCGTTGGGCTGAATCCCTGTCACTGCCTGGGCCAAGGCTCCTTGTCTTGAGCCCCTGTCCCAGAAAGTGGAGAAGGACATTGATCTCTGTGCCTGGAGGTGACAAGGCCTTGAGGGCAGAGGACAGGAGGAAGCGGAGGGGTCAAGCTGTGGCCTAGAGTGACACAGCTAGGGACTGGAGTTCCTTCCTCCCTGTCGTGTTGTTTTTAGTCTAGCTATTCATTGCGTTTTATTCCTTCTTTTCATCTCTGGTGATTGAGCCCAGGACCTTCCAATTGAGCGAGATCCCAACCCTTTCTGTTTTTGTTTTGAGACAGGGTGTTGCTGAATTGCCCAGGCTGGGCTCAAACTTGTGAGGGTCCTGCCTCAGCCACCCGGAGCACTGGTACTCTAGGCATGCGCACAACCAAACTCAC
>PVIC010053403.1:0-11859 GCA_004025085.1 Thryonomys swinderianus | reverse complement strand
CTATGTGGTTACTGGATCAAACTCAGGACCTTGTGCTTGAGAGGCAGGTGCCGGAACCACTGAGGTAAATCTCCGGCCCGCTAAATGTAACTTTTGATTCACAATGTAACATACCTCCTAGGTAGACAAATACCTTGTGATAATTTTGCATTTTTAATAATTCTTCTTTCTAATAATATGACTATACATTTGAAAAAAATTGCAAAAACTTGACTGAAAAGTCCTTAAAATCAGTAGGAAATACCAGTGTTTCTATTATTGCAGTGAAGAAGGGCTATGAGCTGACAAAGGTAGTCACATCATCTAGTATGGTGGTGCCACATATAGCACACATGCTGCTATAGTGGGCTATTTGTATTTCTGAAAATTCTAAAAGATTTGGCATCACTGATACAGTATTTGCATACCAGCTACCTGACACAGCATTCACTTCTTAATAGCTTGTGTTACTTCAGAAAATATCTGTTGCCTACTGTTAGTTGATTTTGTCTTTGCTGAAACAAAATATTCCAACAGTCAAAGTTAAAGGGGGAAGGGTTTATTTGCTCACAGTTTGTAGAAGTTTCAGTCCATAATTGGCTGGCTCTAAGGCAGGGTGGCCCATGGCAGAGGGTCATAAAGTAAAACAGTTCATGGTGCTTACATTTAGCAAAAGCAACAAGAGACCTTAGCAGTTTTTTCCTGACCCCTTTATTTTATTCAGACTACTTAGGGCAGGTAGCCCTCACACCCTTAATCTGCACTGCCCTTGAACCTATCGTTGCACCTTGAGCCAAACACTAGATTCAGCTACTTTTGAAATAGCCCCACCTCATTTGCATGATGCTTTAGGGGGGACATATAAACACAAGCTATAACACCTACCAAGGCTTATTAAATCATAGTACTTAAAACGACATTACCACAGAACTCCTGTTTATCATATCAAGTCTTAGCATTGTGGATTTGTCCATAAAATTTTAAAAGAATGTAAGGCTGGGGATTTAGCTCAGTGGCACAGTGCCTACCTGGCAAGTGCAGGGTCCTGAGTCTGATCCCAGTATCAATCAATCAATCAATAAAAGAATGTAAGTGTTGTGCTCGCTTGGGCAGCACATATACTAAAATTGGAACGATACAGAGAAGAATGTAAGTGTTCAATCACTGCTACAGACTGATGATTAAATGGCAAACCTCCCTTTACCTGTGCTATAATGCCAGAAAGGATGCAGGAGTCTAAGCTTTACAGTGGAGGATATTTTTCTTCTGAGGTGCTAACAGGTAATGAGGCTTTCTTGTAGACACTATACTAAGTGCTTTATGCGTATTAATTTGCTTAAACCTCATATCCCAGAAAGTGGGAATCATGTTCAGCTTTTTCTTACTGAAAAGAAAGGTAAAGCACAGAGAGGCCATGTGATGCAGCTAGTAAGTAGTGGTAGATCCAAGATTTGAATCCAGTTTCAAATTGTGCTGGGTCCTATGCTGAAGCATGGAATTAAGAAAACTAACTGGCTGAGTGAAGTGGTGCATGTCTGTGATCCCAGTACTCAGAAGACTGAAACAGAGGATTGCTGTGAGTTAGTGTGAGACTAGCATGGGCTACATATTTTTTTTTAAATTGAATTCTTTTTTTTTTTTGAGGCAGGGTGTCGCTTTTGTGGTTCAGGCTGGCCCTGAACTCACTATGTAGCCCAGGTAAGCCTTGAACTCAGCAATCCTCCTGCCTCTGCCTCCCAAGTGTTGGGATTACAGGCTACCACACCCGGGATTGTGGTATGTGGTACTGGGGGGTATGAGTCACACACCCAGTATTGTTGTATGTGGTTACTGGGGATGGAACCAGGGACCTTGTGCTTGCTAGGCAGGTGCTGAAACCACTCAGCTAAATCTCTGGCTTTTTCATTGAATTCTTTATTGCTATAATTTTATATGCACATCATGATCACACTCAACATTGAGAATTTGTACCAGTATATGACACAACTTAATTGTCATTTTTTTCCCATTTCCCTGCCCACCCTACAAGCTCCTCCCCCATATACATATGCTTCATTTCCTTTTGTTACCATCACATTTTTCTTTCCCTTTGCTACTTACCCCTGCTCTCTTTTCCCTTTGAATGTTTTCTATTTCACAATATCATACATTTTATGACTCATTTACATCTTTAGATTCTCATACCAGAGAAAAGATACGGTATTTATACATTTGTGACCTATTTATTTCACTTAGGAGTATGTCCTGAAGGTACGTCCATTTGAGTATAAATGACTCAAACTTATTCTTTATGGCAGAGTAATACTCTGTTTAAAAAAAAAACCTACATCTTCATTATCCAGTCTCCAGCTGATGGGCATTTGGTTTGTTTCCAAGATTTAGCTGTCACAAACTGAGCTGCTATGAACATGGGTATACATATGTTGCTGTGACGTGAATCTTGTAATTCTTTCATGTATATCTCTAACAGGGGAATAGCAGGGTCAAATGGGACATCTAATCCTAGTTTTTTTGAGGAGTTTCCACACTGATCTCCATAATGGTTGTACCACCCTACATTCCCACCAACAGTGGAGGAGGTTTCCTTCCTCTTTGCAGCCTTGCCAGCATTTGTTGCTGGTTTATTTCAAAATAGGCGCCATTCTTTCTGGAGTGAGATGAAATCTCACTGTTGTTTTTGTCTACATCACTCAAATGACCAGTGATATTAAGCATTTTTTCATATCCTTCTTGGCTGCTTTTACTTTTGCCTCTGAAAAGTGCCTGTTCATTTCAGATGGCCATTTTTGAATTGGGTCTTTAAATCTGGTGGGGCTGATTTTTAAAAAAACTCTTTATGCTGGGTGTGATGGCTCACGCCTGTAATCCCAGCACTCGGGAGGCAGAGACAGGAGAATTGCTGAGTTCGAGGCTTGCCTGGGCTACATAGTGAGTTCAGAGCTAGCCTGAACTACAAAGCGAGACCCTGTCACAAAAAAAAAACAAAAACCTCTTATGTAGTCTAGATAGTAGCCCTTTGAGTAACAGCTAGTTATTGTGAGCTACATATTGAGTTCAAGGCCAGCCTGGACTATGTAGTAAGACCTTGTTTCAAAAAACAAACAAACAAAAAAAAATACCAACAAAAAATATGAAAATACATATTGTAAGTTCTCCACCAGAGTAAAAATACTTTAAGAGAAGATGTTTGGTTTTGTGTATATAGGACATGATCTGTGTTCTAGTAAGTAGATGAATGCTAAATAGGTGGGAGACATCAAATTTCAAGTCCTGTTTGCAGGACAAGATTTTTATTTTCCTGCATTAGAGGTAGTGTTTTGGACAACTCACTGAATTTGGGAAAGCGAGAAGAAACGGCAACTGTTCTCATGGGACTGCAAAAGTCTAGCTGTTTTTGTCATAAATATGCAATTTGACCTAATCCCGTTAGTTAATTTGGCCCAAACTTTGCCAGGCTAAGCATGTATTGACCAATAAAACAGACATGGCTCTGCCCTCATAGAGCTTACATAGCAGGTGAGACAATTGATAACCACTCATATTTTTACTATGCAAGGTAATTTCTATGAGGTGTAGGATCACATAATCTAGGAGAATGTATAACACACTTCAGGGAGTGTAGAGATAGGAAACACTTCCTGAAATAATAATGTTCATTAAGGGGATGAGTAGACTTAGGGGCAAGGAGTGGGTTAAAAAGAGCATATATGGTACCGGACGTGGTGGCTCACGCCTGTAATCCCAGCACTCGGGAGGCAGAGACAGGAGGATTGCTGAGTTCGAGGCTTGCCTAGGCTACATAGTGAGCTTAGAGCCAGCCTGAACTACAAAGCGAGACCCTGTCTCAAAAAAAAAAAAAAAGAGCATATATTAGGGCCGAGGGTTAGCTCAGTGATTCTGGTGCCTGCCTTGCACGCACAAGGTCCTGAGTTTGATCCCAGGTAACCACATACATTGCTGGGTGTGGAGACTCACACCCACCAGCAATCGATACCACATACCACAATTTCGGGCGTGGTGACTCACGCCTATAATCCCAGCACTCAGGAGGCAGAGACTGAAGGATTGCTGAGTTCGAGGCTTGCCTGGACTACATAGTGAGCTCAGGGCCAGCCTGAACTACAAAGCAAGACCCTGTCTCAAAAAGAAAAAAAAAAAAAAGGAGCATATATGAGTGGGAGTTAGGACATGAGATGAGATAGATGCCCTGCTCTTAAGAATTGTATTCTGTAGAGACTCATAGACCACCTTTATTTGAGAAACAGTTGGAATCATAAATCAATAAGTCCTACTGAAAGGATTGACATGATTGGATTTGTAGCACGATTCCTTCTGGTGCCAGAAAATGAATCAAGTTGGAAGGGGAAAGCAAAGGAAACTGGTTAAGAGGCTGGTAGGATAAACCAGGGAGAAGTTGTGGGTGATAAGCACTGGGGTAGTGATGGTGGTAGAAGGGGCCAAAAAGATAAGCAGGTAAAACAGGAGATTGCAATGATTAATTACACTTGAGGAGGAAGAGTGAGGAGTTAGGTTTTTGGCTTAAAAATCATGAGAAAAGAAGAGTGGCAAGCAAGAGGGTGAGCTCAGTTTTGATGAGTGTTTCAGGCACTTTAGAAATATCTTTATGGTTAAAAGAAAGAGATCAAAGAAGTAATTGTATACACCTTGAAATATTCTTAGAAGGGAGGGAAACTTTCAGTACTTCAGTTGTATTTGTGTTTTGTTTTGCTTTTTTGCATATGTAAACATGAACTTTTAAAATTAGGGGTTAAATATTATAAAATTCATGTTCTTGACCTTTTTTTTTTTGCTTTTTTGAGACAGGGTCTTGCTTTGTAGTTCAGGCTGGCCCTGAGCTCACTATGGTGCCCAGGCAAGCCGCCGCGAACTCAACCATCCTCCTGTCTCTGCCTCCCGAGTGCTGGGATTACAGGCGTGAGCCACCACGCCCAGCATTGTGACATGCGGTGTTGATTGTTGGTGGGCGTGTCTCCACTCCCAGCATTATATGTGGTTACCGGGGATCGAACTCAGGTCCTTGCGCTTGCGAGGCAGGCGCCGGAACCACTGAGCTAACCCTCCGGCCCTCTTGACCATTTTTGAGTATATAGTACATCAGGTTTAAGTACATTCATGTTGTGCAGCTAGTTTTAAAAATATTTTAATTCTCCAAAACAGAAATATATCCATTAAACATTGTCTGTCCCAGCCAATAGCAACCAGAATTTTGTATTCTTTTTCTGAATTTTGTTATGATAGTTATCTAGTATAAGTAAAATCAATAGCATTTGTCTTTTTTTTTTTTTTTGAGACAGAGTCTCACTTTGTAGTTCAGGCTGGCCCTGAGCTCACTATGTAGCCCAGGAAAGTCTCGAACTTGGCGATCCTCCTGGCTCTGCCTCCCAAGTGCTGGCATAAGCCACCACGCCCAGCAGCCTTTGTCTTTTTTTTTTTTTTTCCCCCAAGACAGGGTCTCACTTTGTAGTTCAGGCTGGCTCTGAGCTCACTATGTAGCCCAGGCAAGCCTCGAACTCAGCAATTCTCCTGCCTCTGCCTCCCGAGTGCTGGGATTACAGGCGTGAGCCACCACGCCCAGCTGTCTTTTTTTTTTTTTTGAGACAGGGTCTCGCTTTGTAGTTCAGGCTGGCTCTGAGCTCACTATGTAACCTAGGCAAGCGTCGAACTCAGCAGTCCTCCTGTCTCTGCCTCCCAGTGCTGGGACCACAGATGTGAGCCACCATGCCTGGCATTGTGGTGTGTGGTACTGATTGCTGGTGGGTGTGAGCCGTTATGCCAGGTACTGTTGTATGTGGTTACAGGGATCCAACCAGGGAACTTTTGCTTGCTATGCAGGTGCTGGAACCACTGAGCTAACCCTCTGGCCCAGCCTTTGTCTTTTTGTGATTGGCTTTTTAAGCTCAACAAAATGTTATGGTTCATTCATCCTATAGCATGTATCATGAGTTTTAATTACTTTCTTTCTTTTTGTGCTGGGAATCAAACTCAGGGCTTTGGGCATCCTTGGCAAGTACTCTACCACTGAGCTACATCCCTCCATTCCTGTCTCTACTTTCTTCTTTGTAAAGGCTGAATACTATTCCATTATTTTCATATACCACATTTTGCTTATCCATTCATCGCTCCACAGAGATTTGAGTTGCTGTCCCCTTGAGTCTTGAGAATAATGCCATGAACTTGAGTGTACAGACATCTCTTTAAAAGGGATGGAGATGTACCTCAGTGGAAAAGTGCTTGCCTAGGTGTGTAAGGCCCTGAGTTCATTCCCTAGCACTAACAAAAGCAAACTCTGAATTATGTCTTTATTTATTTAATTTTGGTTTTAAGTATGCTGAATAACCACAAGTGGAAGTGTAGGGTTGTGTAGTAGTTCTCTTTCAGTTTTAGAAGATGTATGTCTTACTTTCTTTTCTCTCCTTACAGAGACAAAATACTCAATCCTCAAAGTTAAAGTCACAGGGCCAGGGATTTGGTTCAAGTGGTACCACACCTACCTTGGAAGCACAAGAGCCTGGGTTTGATCCCAGGTACTGCCAAAGAGAAAAAGTTAAAGCTCACCATTTGTAGAAGTTTCAGTCCACAATTGGCTCGCTCCAAGGCTAGGTGCAATGACAGATAGGCACTGCAGAGGAGAAGCAGATCACCATAGGCAGAAAGTAGCAAAGCAAGCAAGAGACCTTAGCAGCTTTTCTCTGCCCCTTTTATACTGTATCTAGGATGCCAAGATTAGGGTGGTACCAAACCAATCAATGGACTGATTTGTTAATTATACACCCTTAATCCTGGCATCACACACTAGATTCAGCCATCTCTGATAAAGTCCCACATATGACTACATGAGGCTTTTGAGGGGATCTAGACAAATCTTAAGAAGCTGCCATACTCTTTTGCATGGCAACTGCTGCATCATTTTACAATCCTACCAAATGTGTCCAAGAATTCTTCAATTTTGTAAAATAGGAAATATTCACAGGGAATGTGGGAAAGGGGAACCTAATGAAGAGAAGGAATAAATATGACTCGGAAAGAAAAAGAAATAGCATGTATATAAGGGGTGGGGGGGTTGTGGGTGGGTAGGGATATGGGTAAGAATGAGAATTAACTTCTGTCATATACTAGTACAAATCCCCCAATGTTGAGTGTGATTGTGAACTGTATATAAAACATACCAATAAATAATTCAGTTAAAAAAAGAATTCTTCAGTAGCTTTCATTTTCAAGATAAGGTAGAGGGATGGGATTGCAGGAGCAAGGTTGGACACTCTTTAGGGCCTGGGGACTTGGTAGCTTCTGGATAAGTCCAAAGCTAGACCAAAAGTCTTCATCTTTCCCAGGGTCTTAATGCCTGGCTTGTTCACACAAGGGTTCCTAACTCTCTGTTGAACCGTGGTTCTCTAGCAGTTCAGCTGCACTGGGAATTGAGGCTACCAGAAGCGTGAGGCTTATTAGTGTCCTGGCATTAGAATTCAGACTCCCATTTACTACTGTGGAGTGGAAAAATGTGGTTGGCTTTGCCTATTGAAGGTATAGCCTATCCTCACCCTTAGGAATTTTTTTTTTTTTGAGACAGGGTCTCATTTTGTAGTTCATGCTGGCCCCTGGGCTCACTATATAGCCCAGGCAAACCTCGAACTCAGCAATCCTCCTGCCTCTGCCTCTGAGAGCTAGGATTATAGGCGTGAGCCACCATGGCCACCATTGTGATACATGGTACTGATTGCTGGTGGGTGTGAGTCACCACACCCAGTATTGTATGTGGTTACCAGGGATCAAACAGCTCCACAGTCTATGTTCAGGTGATTTGGTCCACTTCAGCCACTTCTTCCCTGGGCCTGTGCTGTACCTCTGAAGTTTTAAATTCAGAAAGTTTCCTCTCAGACCACAGCTCCTGTCTTGATATACCTGCCCTTTAACTCACTGGATCCACATCTCTGATGCTGTCTGTTCTCTTTGTATCCATATGCAGAACCCCTTTCTGTAGATGTTTCCCTCTCTGACCAGCTAGGAAAACAACTACAGTTAGATACTTCAGTTGCTTTCTTTCTTACTTTCTTCATCCTAACAGCCTTGTTCCTTTGTCTTTTAGTTGCACTTGACTGGTACAGATCCACCTCCCTGTGCATCCTGCCTCTCCCTATCTCTGCTTCTATCCAAGGTGCAGAACACTATCATGTAAATATAGCAGGCAGAATAAGACTGTGATGGGTGGCTGGCCCCAACTTGAGCCGGTCTCCTATGTTCCTCTTTCTTGGAGGCATTTCACACTCACCGTAAGGGCTCTATTTATAAAAGATTACATGGTGAAATAATTATAAGCAATTAAAATATTCTGGAAATATTGAATACTGAAGTCTCCCTGTTTTTGCCATAGCAGCACATATACTGAAGTCTCCTTGCTCTCTTCTCTGAACAGCTGACTTCATCTCATGTTTCCCAGGGAATTTGAAGTCATTGCAAGTAAAAGTCTAGGCTTCTCTGAAAGATAAGATCATTCCTGACCTATGGAGGATATGGCGTCCTGCTGCAGCCATGTTGGTCTCTATATTATTAGTCACCTTGTTGGACACACATAACCTGCCTTAGCTACAGTGTTTCTGCAGTCCAAGGTCTCCATAAGATCACCTGAGATGTGGCCTACATGCATGTTCTAGGCCAAATCTACACTGTGTCCAGAGTGAGAATTGAAAGCTTGATCTGTATTTTAACAAACATATATGTTGTTGTTTCCTTCCTGCAGTAAAATTTAAAGAACATTCCACACTGCATTCTACCATCCCTGATTCAAAGTGCTGTCTATCAGAGTTCAAGTATACTCAGATCTCTGAAAAAGAATGAACTCACCTGTCCCATAGGTTCCTCTTCCTCCCCTCAACTCAAGCCAAAGTTTTCCTGTTTTCTCTCTTGATCACTTTCTCTGGTCTGACCTCCCTATTCTCAGTGATATCCTTCACTGCAGTGGACATACCTCTGTTGTCATCTAAGCTTAACTCCCTGGATACTAGCCAGAGCTGATCCACAGTCACAACAGACAGGGTACAGTGTGCCATAGCTGGAGGACATGTACATGGACTTGCCATAGAGGTAGCGGTGGTGTAAGCAGGTGGTGAAGTATGTAGTGTCTGGGTAAAGAGAGGGCAGAAGGGTGGACCCCAGTCTAGGCCAGATCATGAGGCGCTCAGGAAATTGTGTATTCTGGGCATGTGGTTGGAATACAGTACCACCAGGTGTCCTCCAACGCTCACTGGGCACAGATAGTCAAACTGCTGGAAACAACAGGAAAGCTCTTTCTCTTGCAATGTCCCTATAGTGCCCTCTACTGAGCTAGTTTAACATCCAGCTCACTGCACAACATAGAACTTTGGAGTGAATTTGGAGCAGAAAAGTAATAAATTGATGCCTGTATTAGTCCACTCTGAGTACTCAGCATTCACGTCTAACCTTGTACACATTTTTGAACTTATTTACAACAGTAAAACAACATTGCAGGTCTACTTAACAAGATACTTCTATTTTTATAAGAAATGAATTGCTCTTAAGCCAGGTGTAGTGGTGCAAGCCTTTAATTTCAGCACTTGGGAGACTGAAGCAGGAGAACTGCCTCATTCAAGGGCATCCTGGGCCACATAGTGATCCTATCTTTAAAAACAAAGCAAGACTGGGGTGGTGGTATAGTTTTGTAACCCTAGCTCTCAGGAGACTCAGACAGGAGGATCACCAGAAGTTTGAGGCCAGCCTGTACTACATAGTGCAAGGTCTGCTTGAACTACATAGTGAGACCCTGTTTCAAAAAAAATAGAAAAGAACTGCTTTTTCCTCAAATGACATATAATCTTAACAGTCTTTGTGTCTGTCGTTGTATTGACTGTTCCTCAGATTGAGTCACTGTCCTTAAAAACTAAATTGTAACATTAACTTCTAGTACTCTGTTTATAAAATAAGAATGAGGAGAAGATAATGTACTGTATGTGTATATACATATGAACACATGCCTGAAAAAGCATAGAGAAAATATGGAAAGGTGTTATGCCAAAGTCCTGACAAGTGACAGTCTCTCTGGACACGACATGATCTTAAAGTCCAACCGAGAGCTTTATTATTCAGCTGAGGCCATCCTTCCATGTGGAAGAAGGTGCAGAGGTAAACTGGGACACAGTATTTAAAGGCAAAATGGATTACCCACTCACACCTGTTACCAAGAGGTTTCTATGCAGAAGATCATTCTATTGTTAAAGTGCAAAAGTGAGTCATTCCAGAAGCCAATAGCAGCAATTAGATCACTGGTTACTATAGAATAGTACATTCTAAAACCATACAATCTGCAGCTGTGTGTATCGGTTGGGTGAACAGTTCCTAAGGAGACAAGTTCTGGGTTCACAGGGAGGTTATAGGACACAAAGTGGAGGTTTTTAACAAAATGGCCATTTTTATGTCAAATTTCTCCATTGGTTCGTGTAAATTTAGTCAAAAGTTGGGATTCGTTTTGGTCTTTTCTTATAGGAAGAGGATTTTATCGTTTTCTTACCACCATTCATTGTCAAGGCCCAATCATATGCAATAATAAGAGGATACATATTGGCCCTGTCAGAGAAGATATTAGGATTGTTGTCTATGGTGACCAGTTGAACATAGACTGGTACCAACCTTGACTGTTTTGATTCTCATATTTGTCTTTAAAAAAAAATTTTTTTTACCATGGCTAAAGCGTCTCAAATTATTTCAGACTGATTTGCATAAAAACAACAGGTTTTTCCTAGTGCCACATACAAAGCCTTTTTGTTTCATAAACAGTAAGGTTACTTCCCTTGTGTTCTGCAACTCAGTTTTAGCCAATGAATCCACCTATTTTTTTAGTCTAGACACCGAGTCTTTTAAGTATCTCAAGGCTTGTGTCACTTGGTGGCTCAGAGCTTTGAAATTGTGATTCTGCATAATTAAAGAAGTCATCCCTATAAGTGAAATAAATAGAACACAGATATGCAAATACCGGATCTTTTCTTTGATATAAGTACCTGTAGAGGTAAAGGACCTCTAGAATGTATGATAGTTTTTGTAGAATGGAAAATATGCAAAATGAATTTGGTGTGGGAACATAATGAGGGGAAGGAATAAATATGATTTGGGAAAAAATAAAAGAGTATGTATAGAGGGGGTGGGAGGGGGTGGGTGGGCAGGGATGTGGGTAAAAATGAGAACTGACCTGTGTCACATATTGGTACAAATTCCCCAATGTTTTGTATGATTGTGAGCTGTGTATATAATGTACCAATAAAGTTTACTGAATAATGCAAAAAAAAAAGAAGTCGTCCTTATGGCTGCAGATCCGACTATTCCTAGTCCTACTAATATGGGGACCAGAGCAAGGGCTGCCCTCCGTACTTGGTGAAGCATGTGGAGGCTAGCCAATGGCTCTAAATGTTTTCATCCTCCTTATTCATTGTAATATAAGACCTGAGGGAGCATATATACTATCACACATAGAGTTTGCTACTCTAAGTTGTTTTTTTTTTTTTTGAGACAGGGTCTCACTTTGTAGTTCAGGTTGGCCCTCAGCTCACTATGTAGCCCAGACAAGCCGCCGTGAACTCAGCAGTCCTCCTGTCTCTGCCTCCCGAGTGCTGGGATTACAGGTGTGAGCCACCACACCCGGCATTATAGTATGTGGTATTGATTGCTGGTGGGCGTGAGTCACCACGCCCAACATTCTATGCAGTTACCGGGGATCAAACTCAGGACCTTGCGCTTGCGAGGCAGGCGCCGGAACCACTGAGCTAAATCTCCAGCCCACTATTCTAAGTTTTTTTGTTTTTTTTTTTGCTTTTGAGACAGGGTCTCGCTTTGTAGTTCAGGCTGGCCCTGAGCTCA
>PVIC010053402.1:0-11855 GCA_004025085.1 Thryonomys swinderianus | reverse complement strand
GAACTACAAAGCAAGACCCTGTCTCAAAAAAAAAAATTCAATTTCCTCCAATATTGTATGCATACTGCTTATTTCTTTTTAAGACACATACAGATGCTTTAAGTGCCTTCTTCATTTTAACATCGTTTGTTATAATTTTATAAGTCAACCAATGTCAAGCCTAGCAAATGCCATAAATGAATATAAACCATCTAATTCAGGGAAAAACAGTGTATAATTTTGGCTATTTCCCTAAACGCAGCACGTACAGCACATTGCTATCATTCTGCCTTGCTTCAGACCGTCTATCTTCTGTCTTAAATGGCTACTGCTCTTCTTCTTCAATTTACTCCTGCGAGTCAGTCCGAAGCTCCCCTGCTCCTGGGGCAGATGTGCTGGTGCTCTCCATACTGTCTGAGGGAGGGTTGGCCAGACTGTTGTTTTACCTCTCATCAGGTTACACACCTCACTGTATTTTGCTTGAAACTCGTTTTCTCACTTGGGCATCTTGGAGGCCAGGGGATGTGGATTTACTCTTTGTAGCCATACGCAAAGTGTACAAAAAGGGAAAATATGAGGCCATTCAATAAAAAAAATCGCCACAGAATTATTTTAAGTATCTTATTCGTCAATTTTAAATTTAGAAAAGAAAATCTTCAACAGTATAAAAGAAGAAAACTGGAAAGGCTGTGTAACACTGGAACAATCTGTGGTACTTTTAAAGGAAATAAATGGACAAATATAAGTAAAAAGGCTGAATAATGATATGCTGTTAATCATTAAACTATTTCTGCTTGCAGGTGGCCAGCACGAGGTGAATGGAGAGCAGAGGGTGATGGAGAGGTCAACACCCATGTTTTTAGTTGTGGATATATGGTCTTCCATTCTTCAACCTGGGAATTTAATGATATTAAGTTGCAAATGGACTCTGAACTCATATAACCAGCTTGCCAATTGTTACAGGAAACTTAAATATGTAAAGAAATACGGTCAATATTGTCATTCAAATTATGTAAATAATATAAGCAAATTTGATTCTGTACAGCCATGTAAACACTCATAAATACGTTCATAAAATGATGTCTATCCATAAGGTTTTGAATCATACTATTGTTAACTTTCCATTTTCAGCAGTATTAATGTCAGTAGAATAATCTCACGTCAACAGCAGATATACATAGTAATTTAAGTGTTTTAAATAAAGCCATCATACAACCAATTTTCTCAAATGTCTATTTTCATAGATCATAATGACCTACCTTCTGAATATCTATTTTTTGATCATAAGATCTGTTTCTAAATTTTAACTTTTTAAAATAACAGACATTAATGCTAATTTTTTCAAGGGTGTATTTCTGTTACAGATGTTTTTCTCTCTCTGAGATGCAAATCCATACACCAACTGCTTTCTTTAATTCTCTGCTTGGTGATAATAAGAGGACTGGGAAATTAACACACTTGTGAACAAGGAACGATATTCATTCTCCATCCTTGTCTTTATATGGTATTCTTTCTTTTCCCAAGCTCTATCCATCATTATGCTTTTGGAAAAAATTGGACTGTCAAACTCTTCTGCGTAGTCCCTCTGTATCTTCAGGAGCCATGTGCCAAGACACCTTGCCTAAGCTTCCCCAAGGTCTCAGGTGGCACCAAATCAAATATGTCTGGATCTATATCTATACTTTACAAATTAGGGCATAGTCGCGGTAATAGAGAATAACGACAACAATAATAGTAAAGATAATGATAAAATATACTTTGATAACTTTGCCAGCATCACTGATTTGGAGCATTTGAGCCAATCTGAAGGCAGGGGCGACTTGAGCATCAATATTGCTGTCACAACAATCGGTCCAGTAAGATAACTGCTTTGTGACTAATCCAGGAATAAGATCCACAACGTAGATCAGCTGCGGACTGACCTGCTAGGCAGGACACCTACCATGCTACTCAGGGTAGTGCATACCTTCAAGATTATAAATACTTCGTTTCTGGAATTTGTCATTTCGTATTTTTAGGGAACAGTTTGACCCAGGTATCTAAAACAGTAGAGAGTGCAACCCTGAACAGAAGGGATTATTGTATCGAAATCCTCCCCCTTTAAACCATACCTGCCCACAAAATGTGTCACTGATTTCATTTCTCCTGCACCTCTTTTTTTTTGAATCTTTACTAGTACTTGTATATGCACTTCATGATCACACGCAACATTGAGAATTTGTGCCAGCATATGACACAATTTAATTCTCATTTTCCCCATTCCGTCACCCACTCTACAACCCCCCACCTCTATATACACAAGCTTCGTTTCCTTTTTTATCATCATATTTTTTCTTCCCCTTGTTACTTCCTTTACATTCCATTCCCCTCTGAATATTTTCTCTGTCACAATATCTACCATATATTCTAGGGCTCATTTACATCTTTAGTTTCTCATAGCAGAGAAAAGTTATGATATTTCAGATCTATGACCTATTTATTTCACTAATGAGTATGTCCCAAAGGTACATCCATTTGAATATAAATGACTCAAACATATCATTCTTTATGGCAGAGTAGTACTCCATTTTATAGAAAAGCCACATCTTCTTTATCCAGTCTCCAGTTGATGGGAATTTGGGTTGTTTCTAAGACTGAGTCATCACAAACTGAGCTGCTGTGAATATGGGAGCACATATGTCACAGTGATATGGATTTTTTAATTCTTTCGTGTACATACCTAGGAGGGGAATAGCATAGTCAAATGGGACTTCTAATCCTAGTTTTTTTGAGGAATCTCCACGTTGATCTCCATAGTGGCTGCACCAGTCTACATTCCCAGCAACAGTGGAGAAGGGTTCCTTTCTCTCCACAGCCACGCCAGCATTTGTTGCTGGTTAATTTCAACAAAGCAGCCATTCTTTGTGGAGTGAGATGGCATCTCAATGTAGTTTTCATCTGCATCTCTCTAATGACTAGTGATCTTTCAATCTGTCCAGATTCCACAGTTATGAAAAGATGATCAGATTTTGGCTCGTTTCCAGGAGCTTTTGTATTTAGCCTCATGTAGGTGAGAACTGAGTGAGGAATTCTCCTGTCTAATAAACTCCACACATCAGTAAACATGTTTTGAGGACCAAGTATGACCTCAAAAAATCCACTTAAAAGCTTTTACAGATTCCTCACTGTTCTGAGACTAAATATCCTTGACAAAACTTACACATCTTTGGATGGTCGAAGTCCTGCACCTCTTGCCAGCACTCAGCACAAAGTCTGAATCTTTTTTTTTTAAAAATTGAATTCTTTATTGGCACACTTTATATATAGCTCACAATCATGCACAACATTGGGGAATTTGTACCAGTATATGACACAGGTTAGTTCTCACTTTTACCCACCCCCCCAACCCCTTATATACTGGATCATTCTTAAAAGCTTTGATTCTGCAGGTGACATACTGCCTTCTGCTTTCAAGTGTGTGGGAAGTTGTTCTGTTATTATTCTCTTTCATCCGGACTAACAAATCAATTACTTATTGCTCACCCCTCAACTAATCATGGGACATGAAATTAATAAGATAAAATGTAAAATGAAGTGGTAAGAAAGATGAAGATGAATAAATAGTAGACAAACTTTATCAAGGATATGGAAATATTAAGATAAAAATAAAGATGATTAAGGAATAGATTCCAAATAAGATATTAGTTTGTTATGATTAAAATAATTAGAAGATAATTAAATGTGCATTTTTATGTTGAGAAAAATGAAGATATAAATGAGTGCCAGAGGAAATGAATGTTTCTGAAAGCAGTTAAATTCAACAAAAAACCTCAGAATAGTAAACTACATAATTAGATTTGTTTTTGAAAATAATGGAAAAGCTATTAAAGTGCTATCATTAAAGATACCATCAAGGTCAAAGAGCTGCTAATTCTAATATCTACATAATCCCAGACCATTAAAAGGTATAAAAAAGCAAATATTAGTAATAAAACTTGATTAAAAATAGTACTAAGATGGAAATCTATATGTCAGTTAATAAAATTCTTGTAATGGACAAACCATTTGAAGTACAGAGTTTTTACAATAGTAAAACTTGATGAAAAATTGTTTAAAGATTTTTCTTTTTACAGAGATGCTGAACCCATAAGTACAATTATTATCAGAGCATTAAAATATATCAGAATAAGCTTGGTCCAAAAAAGTCATAGTTTAATACCAGGAAGTACATGAAAACATGTATCAACAAATAAATAATTTAATAACAATAAATGCTAAAACGTGACAGAAAACTCTACATAATTTCATTAAAAGGTAGGTATATTTAACATTTGATTGAATATAACAATTACTTATCTCAAAAGTAGCCTATACTGCACTACCTATTACAGATCATAGGTGTGAAAAAAAAGGCATATATTTGGTAGAGATGGGTTATTATTACTGGATGCTTATATGTAGAATATAGAAACTGTGGTAATACATTTTATTATTTGAAATAAATATATCTCATGTAAACACTAAGAAAGACAGGAACATTTGCTGATGATATAAGTAAAATTTTGAGTGGCAGAGATGTGATTCAAAGCTAGAGAAATTAATGCAACTTGGGCTGGAGATTTAGTTCAGTGGTTCCAGTCTGCCTGGCAAGCACAAGGTCCTGAGTTGATCCCCAGTACCACATATCACAGTGCCGGCTGTGGTGGCTCACGCCTGTAACTCCAGCACTCAGAAGGCAGAGGCAGGAGGATTGCTGAGAGTTTGAGCCTAGCCTGGGCTACATAGTGAGTTCAGGGCCAGTCTGAACTACAATGTGAGACCTCGTCTCAAAAAATAATAATAATAATGAAACTTTAGTTGGTGACTAGACTTAACGTAAATATTGAGAAATCAGTAATGTCTCTCTACTCTCTGACAAACTATTTATAATGGAAATATGAACGAATGTTCCAGTTAAACAGCCAAAGTGTACATTCACAAGTATTTGTACTTTTGGGTGCTATTTCCACCAGCCCTATGAGAAAGACATTATCTGATAGATTTCATATATATTTAGATCACACATATATATGGACAGATAAATCTATGCATAATTTGAATGATAAGAAAGTATAACAAATTTTGAATGAGAACACGAAAAATTGACCCTCCCTAGACTAACAAGAAATGTCTTTCCATACAAAATAATCCTGAAAGGTATATCACTGGAGTTTTATGGAGAAAATGGTCTTAATATTTATATAGAAGAATTGATATAAAAACTAACCAAGAGATAAACTAACCAAGAGAGGAGCTGCAGAGAAATTTACCTAAGTAAAGTTCAGAATATAGTGGTTTCACACCCTACTATAGAAAAACTCGTTTGCTGTAGGCCTCAAGCAGACTCACCAAAACAGTGAGAGGAAGAATTTACAGTCTCCAGGTTTTATCAGACCGTGATATAGAATATTCAAGGCGGTTCAGTGCAGAAAGATGATGAGCACATTATTTAACAAAAACGATGCCAAAAGGAAGAGGAAACCTCAGTTAAAATCTGAAAATCCAGATTTTAAAATTATAATTTTTCTTTCAGTCTTTTAAAGGAAAGGTAGACCTATTCAACTAAATTCAGTTTAAAGATATGTAAGAAGTTCATTATTAATGACATTAGACTATACTAGTGTTAATAAAAACCTAACGCAGAAGACAGTCAAAGGGATCAACCAGTTGAATGAAAATATGGGTAAAATGCATAATTGAACAACTCTTTCAAACGAATATTTTTTAAAGGGCTGTAGGAGAAACATAAGATTAAACTCAAGAGACCACAAAAGGAAAAGCAGCTTTGAATGCTTGTATTTATCAGTTTAATAAAAACAGACGAACACTACGTCTCCAGGTCTTTAAAGATTTTCACGAGAAAGAGCTGATATACGCTGCTAGTGGAAATGTAAACTGTTACAGACTGTTCAGACGGCGCTCTGGAAATAGCTACTGAAAACGTAGCCTTAATCACATCAGCTTGTTCCCGGAAATTTAGTTCTTGTCATTGTGTATGTAAACAGTGAAACAGTGCTTTCAAATTCTGTGACTATATGTATATGTATGTGTATATGTATATTTACTAAAAAGGTGATTGAAATACATGTTAAATATTCAAATTAAGAAACCAAAACACCTATGTGTGAAAGACAGATGATCTAGAAGGATGGGGAAGGCGTGGTAAGTGGGTTGGATCAGGGTGGGAGAATTTTGCAGCAGCTGATGGCGACATATCTGTTACTGTAGTTAAATTTTTGTTGAAACATTTCCCGTAGTTTTGAACACCTCTATCTGAGCAAATGTTCATGAAATTTACATAATGCGACCTGATCTACCGTATTCGTTGGATCTGCTATTGTGCAACTTCTGCCTCGAAAGACACACACCAAAGACAACAGCCGGAACTGCTTCCGAGACTGGCAGGAAGGGCGGGGTCTGTGTTTGAATCTGGGCAGGGGGTGGATTTGGAGGGAACTTAATGGCAATGCGTCTTTTATTGTGATAGCGTAAGTCTGTGACTAGGAGCAGTGGAGGAATTTAGAGTGATAGTGGGAAGATCTGCGGGTGTTACAGGGAGGCACTGTTTTGAGAGGCTGGCCTAGATCCCCAAACTTGTACTAATTAATATCCACTAGAAAATAGCAGTGATATGACTTTTTTTTCTGCATTTCCTCTTAGAAACAGTATTGTCAGTCTTTCCAATTTTTGCTAACCTGACAGTCTGGGGACGTTAGCTCATTTCATTTCCGTTTATCTACTGTTTTTCCCATTTATTTTACTGCTTTGAGGTGTGCATTAATTTTGAACTGCTGCTATGTCCATTTGTCCTAAACTTAGTGGGATAAAGCTCTTCAGGGTAAAATTCCAGTGTAAGTCTTACTGGGCTCAAGTCGAGGTGTCAGTAGAGCTGCACCCCGTTCTGGAGGGCCTGGGTAAGATCCATGTTCTTGCTTTGGGCCCGGTTTGTACAGGGAAGCCCCTGTTTTTTCTGACCCATCGTTCCTCTCATCCATCTAAAAACAGCAGTAGGAGTCTGGTGTCCTCCTCACCTGCTGCAACTCAGACCACGTCCTCTGCCCTCTTTGTCCAGTATTATGACCTTTGAAATGAAACTGAACCCACGCAGATAATCAGGATAATATCTCTGAAGGTAAATTGATCAGGAATCGTATTTCCATCTACAACTTTAATTCCCAATTTCTATCTTATTAAAAATACTGATAAGCTCCAGGAAATAAGATCTCAAAATCTATGGAAGGTTCTTATTCTGCATACTGCAAGATGGTTTTATTTATGAGTGTGCTTTGTGTTATTTTCATGTTTACATTCTTTATTTTGAGATGTTTCCCTTTGTAGATATTTATTATAGAAACATCTATATAATTTCTTCTTAAGAAATTATCTGAGGTTTTATTCTGAAATTAATTTCAGCAAAAATAATACAGTCTGAACAGCTATAACCCTCTGTTAATGAAATGGAAATAACTTTCCAAAGTAAGCACTTAAAATGGATGTCTTTAATTTACTGTAACGTTATATGTTCAAAAAAAAAAAGAACAGTGAAGTTTAGAATTAACTCAATCCTCTTTTACCTACTTTATGTAATTACCTGTTTTTACAGATTATTCAAGTACATGGACTACTTTTATTGCTAAATTATACTGAATTTAGGATAATCATTAGTTTATTAATTTTTTCAGTGGATTGTATCAGTAGGTGCAAGATACTTAATTGATTATGTCACTGTGATAGCCTGTCACTAGACAGCTAGCCTGTCAGCCTTTAGACACTTGAAAATTCATACCATTGGGTAATGTCCTCCCATACTGATAAAGATTGGTTGATGTGACAATAAAAATGGTAGAGATAATGGTATGGCACTTTGGGTATTGTTTTGGAACCAAATTCAGCTTCTCTCTTCCTTTATATTGTATTTATTTTTCTCAGTTGGCTCACTCTAGGAAGCCAGCTACCATAATCTTTGGACATTTGGAAGTTCTTGTGGAGAGACTCACATGATGAACTAAGAATTTTCACTCAAAAGACATCAACTGAATGAGGACCCTTGGTTATAGCCACAAAGGAGACGTCCCACTAACGGGTGCCCATTTGACAAAGTGAACATGATCTCATCTGATAGTCTCAACTAGGAACATCCAGCTGCAAGACTCCAAGACCCTTGACTATTGGAATCTTTGAGATAATAAATGACACCAGTTTTAAGCAATTACTAATAGAAAACTAAAATAGTTATTATTATTATAAAACAGCCATTGATTTTGTAATTCAATTTTCTAATGGGAATGATAACAAGGAGTCAAAAAATAATAAATATAAGATCACTTTAATTAAAGTCCATTTTTATCTTAATTTTCATTACTTGTTTTATGCAGGTAAATGTATATTTTTAATAGAAAAGGAAATAAGACCAAAAAGTTGGTCGACTAACAGACAGTCATCTGCAGTGTTTTCATCACTTAATCACCACGTAGCATTTGATGAGACAAGATCGGGTATATTCAGAGTGGGCTGGCTGTAGACAAAACAGAATATCGTGTAGTTGTTGACAACATCCAGCCTGTAGCAACCCAGAAACTGTGTTCATTCTCCCTACAGCTTGGGTGGGTTAGAATATCCAAGTCATCAGGAGCTATTCTCAACACAGTTCAGTGACAAGATGAAGATTTCCATTTTATACTACAGCCTGATACCAGTCTCTACTTTGGTGTCTTTATTGATTACAAATACTTTTGTAATTTATTATGGGCTTCAGATGGACTTTAACTTTCCCACGTTCAGTGATTTATCATTGCTAACTGTTCAGGTTTTCTGGAGTATGAGAAGAGAGTCCAGCCTGGTGTATTTATACGTAGGAGGAAAATGCCATTTTGAGCAATAGTAATTAGATAACACAGATTTATTCTGAACTGATTGGTGAGTTAAATTCTAACTAGCAACTTGATAGCCTTTAATTGTTATGCTGTGATATGATAAATAACTGGTAGTGAAGCTGAGGACAATAGTTCTCAAATTTCAGCATCCTCTCTTTTCTGAGTGTATTTACTGCAGACTTAGTTATCCTTGGAACTCATGTCAATCTGTAGTGATTTGTCAAGACTATGTTCACGTTCAAGAAAAAGTTCAAGACATACAAATTCATCAGTATTTTTGTCTGCAAAAAGTATAATTATGTTACAGGGGATTCTAAGGTTGTATGGAGAAAGGGAGTGAGGAACTTTGGAGAAAAACAATAAAACATCAGCACATTTCACAAGCTGTATGAAGAAATTCAAAGGTAGCCTATAATGAACCCTTCAAAGTCAAAGCTTCATTTGTTTGCAAGTTCAGTTCCTCAGAGACCTTTGATCTGAATCCTGCTTCTCATCTTGCAACCTAAATGTGTGTGGTGTTGATTCACTCTTTTCTGACGTTTTTTCCTAGTGAGCAGGTGGAATGCTGAAATGGCATATAAAGGCAATTTATAGTGATGTTTTTGCCATCTATGAGGCATGTAGTTTTCCATGACTCATTTGAAAACAGAATCTCAGGTCTGAGGTTTAGATTTGAAGATTTCATAAATTTTTTTATATTACCACTTGAATATGGTTTGAGCATTGTAAAATATCTGGATGGTGTGTATGAAAAATGTTACTATGAAGATTAGGAAGTATTCATGAATAAGTATGATGGCTGATTCAAGCTTTGGAAGGCACTATTATAGTCCTACAATATGTTCACTTCTTTATAGTAAAAATGCTGAATTTATTTCATAAACTCATCCAGGTATCACACAAGGAATATGAAATATAAAGCAAATGACATTTGATTAAATATCCAAATAAACAGTCATTTTAGTTAGTATCATTAAGAAAAAAAATCATTTTGAAGTAAGCCAAGAAGATAGGTGCATTTCAGATTCCATTCCTGGGCACCATTAACCACGTCCACGTAAAGCTCAGCTGTCTAGGAAAAGGAACCTCTCATTTATTTGGCTATTTATTCATGATAAGAAGCTTTATGGAGTTACAAATTGGTTTCTTTTTGTACATTTTTTTCCTTCCAGTTATGCAAATGATTTTGAGAGAAATAACATTTGTTAGGGGTATAACTTCATTCTTTTATGAACTATATTTTTTTTTTGCTGGGTGTGGTGATTCATGCCTGTAATCTCAGCACTTTGGGAGGCAGAGGCAGGAGAATTGGTGAGTTCGAGGGTTGCTTGGGTCGGTCTATAGTGAGCTCAGGGCCAGTCTGAACTGCAAAGCGAGACCCTGTCTCAAAAAAAAAAACACTAGAAACTATGATTTTTAAAGAACTTTACTATCATATTTTATTTTCTAGTGTTTCTACATTGTGTAGGTCCACAATTGCCATCCGAATCAGTTTTAACATCTTGATGTGTTCTTCATGAATTTTAAGTTCTTCATCTACAGGATCAACCAACCACCAATCAAAAATATTTGGGAAGAAAAATTGCATCTACACTGAATATACACATTTCTCATGCATTATTTTATAAACAATGTGTTATAACAACTATTCATCATTTTAATGTAACTAAGTATTATCAGTAATCTGAAAATGATTTAAAGTATGTAAAAGGATTGCATAAGTTATACACACATATTATTCTATTTTATATAAAAGATTTAGGTATCTTCGAATGTTCTGGAACCAGTCTCCCATGGATATTAGGGAAGAAAGAAATACATAAGAATCTGTTTCAAAATGTTTTCAGGACTATAATTTGTCATTTTCAATAATATGTTAGGAATTGATTTGTTTAAAGTTGATGCTGCCTTTCTGAATTTAAACATGAGAGTTTTTCATATGATATGAAATTTTATATTAGTAATGTGAGTTGCTGGGATATGGCTCAAATAGCAGGCTACTGACTGTCAATTTTGTCATTCAAAAAAATCACATTGTAGTTCCGCTACCACAACAGTGACTGCACTCCTTCATCTCCACATCATATCTCCTAAGGCACTGAGTATTTCCCAGTAACATCCAGTCATAGTTTTAAGCTTTTTGGGTTTTTTATTAGTACATGTTTGCAGTACATGGTGATTACACTCAATGTGGGGAGTTGGTACATGTACATAGGTTATCTTAATGTTGTTCCATTACCTTCTCCACTCCTTACCTCCTCCATTTCTTAGTCACAATTTTATAATCATTCTCCCCCATATAAGGATTATTAGAGTGTCCCCCTCCCAGACTAACTTATATGCAAATTTATAATATATGAAGTTGTCATATATTATCAGGAGTAAATCTTTTTATTTATACTAATTTCTATATTAAGCACCTAGCAAGAATATACTGCTTAAATGAAGTAACTAAGGAAAAAGGAAATGAATGGATCATTTACAAATGTTCTTACAAATGAGTTAAAGGAAACCAGTTAGGGGTGTTGAGGTTCTCTGGGCTCAGCAGTGACAGGGAGGTGTTGGAGGAAGTGGAGGGCGGTTCATAAGAAGGAAGATAAAAGTGCACTGAAGCGAGGTTGCTGGACACCCAGCAGCAAGAAAGCAGGGAAGTGAAAGCACCCATGTGCTGCTGCGGGTTCTTGCTGGGAGTCAGAAATCAGGGGTCCTGGTGCAGCGGGACATACAGACGTGGTCTTCACGGAGCGTGGACGGAGTGAGAAATGATTCTCTTTTGGCAAACTGAGGTAACCAGCACCACTTTCCATTCTCTTAAGCACTTATTTTTATTTTGAGTTTTCTTTATTTACTAAAAAAACCCCACTGAAATGAAGTTACCATCGGATATCCCAATATTTGATCTGATTCATAAACATCTTAATTAAGAATGAATAATACCTGTTTAAATTTTGGAGTCATTTTTTCCTGTTTTACTTTATACTCTTC
>PVIC010053401.1:0-11924 GCA_004025085.1 Thryonomys swinderianus | reverse complement strand
CTGGAAAACAGACTAGGTAAAAGTCTTGGAGACATTGGCTTAGGCAGAGACTTTATGAATAAAACCTTTATAGCACAAGAACTAGCAGAAAGAATCAACAAATGGGATCTCATTCTACTGAAAAGCTTCTGAACAGCCAAAGATGTCGCTGGAACTGCTAGAAGACAACCAACAACATGGGAAAAAATCTTTATTAGCTGTTTATCAGACAAAGGGCTATTATCTACAATATATAAAGAACTCAAACAGATCAGCTTCCCCAGGTTTAAAGACCCAATTCAAAAATGGGCATCTGAAATGAACAGACACTTCTCAGAGGCAGAAATCAAAGCAGCCAAGAAACATATGAAGGAATGTTCAACATCACTGTTCATTCAAGAAATGCAAATGAAAACAACACTGAGATTACATTTCACTCTACAAAGAATGGCCGTGGTCACAAAATCAACCAACAATAAATGCTGGTGTGGCTTTGGGGAGAAAGGAACCCTTCTCCACTGTTGGTGGGATTGCAGACTTGTGCAACCATTGTGGAGATCCGTGTGGAGATTCCTCAGAAAACTAGGACTAGGGGTCCCATTTGACCCTGCTACCCCCCTGCTAGGAATATACCCAAAAGAATTTTAAATATCACATTGGAAAGACAGATATACACCCTTGTTCATAGCAGCTCAGTTCGTTATAGCTCAATCTTGGAAACAACCCAAATGTCCATCAGCTGGAAAGTGGATAAAGAAGATGTGCTTTTTTAATAAAATGGCATATTACTCTGCCATAAAGAATGACAAGATTGATCTATTTAGGTGCAAATGGAGACACCTGGACGATATACTAATAAGTGAAATCAACAGATCATAGATAGACAACTTCCTGATGTTCTCTTTGGCATGAACACCTGTAGATGCAAATGAGCTCTAGAAAGTATGACAGCTTTTGTAGAGTGGGAAATTTCCATAGGAAACTTGGTGTGGGAATGTTATGAGGGGAAGGTATAAATATGATACAGAAAGAAAATAAAAGAGCATGCATAAATGTGGTGAGGAGGTGTGGGTGGGTAGGGATATGGGTAAAAATGAGAATTAACTTGTGTCATATACTGGTACAAATTCCCCAATGTTATACGTGATTTTGAGATGTATATAAATTGTACCAATAAAGAATTCAATTAAAAAAAACACTCACACACAGAGGCTAGAGGAAAGTGCTTATAGAGCCCTCCCCAGGCATTGGTGCTGAAATACAAGCAAGAAAGCACTGAGAGACGCCTACTTGGATTATAAAAATTCGATGTATCAGTGTCTGCCATGGCGTTTTTGTTTGCCCTCTGGTAGGAATGGATGTGCTCAAAGCAGTTATTTAATTTTCGCATCATTGCATAAAAGGTGTCTCGAGCAAGAATTTGTTTCTCTAAACGGAAGAGAATATTATTCAATAAGCATCACTGGATAATTTTTATTTGTAACTAAACCTGACTTATTCAATGAGATTTTAGATTTTTATGTGATGCTTTAACTAGATGAATTGGAAACTCTTAAGAGAATTATTGTACTTTGGAAGTGGGAGGAAAGCAAATTAGAAGAGCACAGTACTCATTTTCCAACGGTAGCTATGATATTTCCTATGTTGCATGATCTTCTTACAATGTAATATTTATTCTATCCTCATGAAAAGATGGAATCTGCACCCCCATTCTCAGACTAAGATCATTACAGAAATTATATCATCAGTAGATTATCACAGAAATCGCTGGTGTAACATCAGATGCTAAACCATAAAGATGTCAAGAATTTCTGATGTGATCTATTAAGATGTTTACTTTTGGAACTTAAATGCCTGTTTTGAAGAATGCCACACAGAACCCATGGGGAGAGGAACGAAGGTCCCCAGTTCATATATTTGAGTGACTTCCAAATCAACAACCTAGAACAGCATTTTAGCCAACTGACTCGTCATCCTGGATGAAGATATCCAGCTCCCCATTAACTCATGCTAGCTGATGCCCGATGGAGCAAGAACAAACTACCCCATACTACTTAAGTCACAGATTCTGAAGGAAACTATGTTTAAACTTCTAAATCACTAAGTCTTAAGATTTCAAGCACTGTGGTATGTGGTGCTGATTGCTGGTGGGCATGAGTCACCAGGCCCATTATTGTTGTATGTGGTTATGGGGAATTGATCCAATCACCTTTATCTTGCAAGGCAGCTGATGGAATCACTGAGCTAAATCTCCAGCCCAGTCTTGGGATTATTTTTTAAGGCAGTAATAAATATTTTTAATGAAAATAAGCCTACCCCCAAACTGTGTGAAACATAACTACATTTGTATATTTGGTGCAACACAAATATGTAAAATGTCAGATGAAAATGGCACGGTGTATTAATAATACCTTCCTGGAGTCAGAAGCTTCTCTACCAACTTAGTATGTTTTCAAAAAGTAACCACAATACATTGCTTGTGTTGTGTTGTTTGCTTGCTTACTTGTATGCTTTAGGAAATCCTTAGGGAAAAACATCTTTGGCAGATACTGAGATATGAGAAGACACTTTATGACTTCCATTTGTAGCAATCACAAGTTCCCAGAAGGTGCAATTAGAAGAGCAAGTATCATCAATTCTGACACTTTTAAAGCTCTATGGAGTACTTGGTCCACACAACCTTGAGAGAAATAGAGTCTGTGTACTTGGGTCTTTATAAACTGCATTTTTCAAATGCCTGGCCATTCATGAATCACCAAAGAGAAACAGTGCCTGAGTGCTCATGGAGGACCAGTAAGTTGGGAAGAGGAATCTTGGAGTTGGAAGAGCTGGAGTCATTGGAATCCAGTCTGCTTTGAATCAAATGTGAAAGGAGAACTTCAGTCTCTTTTTTTTTTTTTTTTTAGCTTCTGAGTAGTTTAAATAAATGACACATCCTTGGCAAAATAAGCAGAAATAATTTGTTTCCATAGTCAGAATGGAAAAATACTATGAATTTAAATGTAGTCATTCAGAAAAGCTTACATGGATTCATTCAACCAGAATAAAATCGAACATTTGAAGTAAAATACCAGCTTATATAATGGCTAAGTTTTCTACCGGGGGAAGTAGAATGATTCCACTAGAGAATTACTGTGATGAAAGGTTCTTATTTTCACTTTCCAAGGAGAGTCACCTGTTCCAATCGTGTTAATTCAGCATCCCTAGTGTTTTTCACATTTGTATTACCTTTGATATTAAATGCTGTATCTTTCAATGCAGGGAAGGTTAAAAATAATGATAATGTTAATCAAACAACAAAAACACATGTGAGAAGCACTGTGCTAGATTAACAAAAGAAAACTATTTCCTCTCATTAAATCCTAACTTCTATTATGCAGATATCAAAACAATAATCACAGAAATCACGCTAAGGACATCACAAGTGTAATGACATTGAAGAAAATGTATACATGCCAGCCACAGTGGGACATTTGTGTAATCCCAGCATTTAGGTGGCTGCAACAGGAGTCCAGCCTGGACTACCTAGCGTGATATGCCTCAAAAAAAAAAAAAAAAAAAAAAAAAAAAAAAAAAAAAAAAAAAAAAAAAAAAAAAAAAAAAAAAAAAAAAAAAAAAAAAAAAAAAAAAAAAAAAAAAAAAAAAAAAAAAAAAAAAAAAAAAAAAAAAAAAAAAAAAAAAAAAGGAGAAAAACTGACAAATTTACCACACTTGTAGGAAAATGGATACACCTGAAAAATATAATGTTGAGTGACATAAACTTGATTCAAGGGCTTAAATGTCATAGGATGTTTCTCATTTGAGGAAGGCAAATTCCAAACAAAGAGAACAACTGAAGGTGGATAGAAGGAGACAAGAAGATGGATCGCTTACAAATGCAAAAGGATACAGGAGGTCAAGGTGAGGAATAGAGGGGAATGTAGGGGGAAATAAACAGAATAAAGATATGACAAGTAGAGAAACTTCATAAATTCAATGAATGTAAATACTGTAAACCATAAACAAGAGCTAAGATTAGTGATGATTTAGCTATTAGAAATTGTAGTAGCATAAGTATAGGTACATGTCTTTAACCTTTCTAGGAAGACAGCTAGAAAAGTAATACCTGAGTAGATTGGAATTTCTAGTTTTAGTTTTTTAAGGAATATCTATACTGTTTCCATTATGAATATATTACTTTGCATTTCCACAAATAATTCAGAAAAGTTTCTTTTTCCCTGCAGTCTTACAATTTAATGGTAGCCATTTCTTTCCAGAGTAGGGATGAATCTCAGTATTGTTTTAATTTGTAATTTTTAATGATGAGAGATGTTGAATATTTATACAAAATGGAGAACTACTCTGCTATGAAGACAGACACATTTGTGTCATTTATAGGAAAATGGATGCATTTTGAGATCATGATGCTAAATAAACTAAACCAGATACACAAGTGTAAATGTTTCAGGGTTTCTCTTATATAAGAAACATGAAATATAAATATATTAAAGAGCAGAATGATTGATACAGGAAATAGGGAGATAAATCTTTCCCAAAGGGGAAAATGGCCAAAAGATGAAAGAGGATGAGGGGATTAGGACATAATGACAATTTAAATGTATTATGTACATGTATCAACTCCTCATGATGAATGTAATTATGTACTACATAATTAAAAAGTGAAATACAAATAAATACCCAAGTTTGGGAGAAAAAGAGAATACTGCATGTATACGTTTCTTTTTCTTTCTTTCTTTCTTTCTTTCTTTCTTTCTTTCTTTCTTTCTTTCTTTCTTTCTTTCTCTTTCTTCTGTTTTGCTTTGTTTTGCTTCTGCTTCATTTTCACTACTAAAGCCTTTTTATATGTTACCTCCTGGACCTTCCCATTATGTGTGCTTTATTACTTTACTATATTTCATTTCCTTCAAAAAGTTTTTAAATAGCTCAATTTATCTTTATTCATCATATTACATTTTGTATAGTCTGTAATCCTTATAGATCACAAATTCTAACATAGTTCCAAAGATTGTAATCTCCATGAAATAGAAAAGTCGCCCTCTTGGTCAACATACTGTCCGTCTTTATTCAATATTTGTTGTTTAAAGTATCTCCTCCCTGGATGATAAGGAATGTTTACACTAACATGTGTAGGAGGACTGAGCAAGAAGATAGATAACTGGGGAGATGAGCACTTACAATTTAAGGATGGGCTGCGTGTCGAAGTTAGGATCCAGCCTCTGGGTTCCTTCAAGATTAATATAAACATCACTGGAATTCACTAACTGTGGTGATCTTCAGCTGTGAAATTATTGCACAGTGCTCCTTGTTATCCATGTTTCTTTTTCTTCTGAGTCCAACTTGTCTATACTCTATTTCTCTATATATCCTTTTGAAAAAATTCTACTTTTTTAAGTTGAATCCTTTATTGGTATGTTTTATACACAGTTCACAATCATACCCAACATTGGGGAATTTGTACCAGTATATGACAGAAGTTAATTCTCATTTTTACCCATATCCCTACCCACCCATAATCCCCCACTCCTTATATATACATGCTATTTTTTTCTTTCCAAATCATATTTATTCTTTCCCTTCATTGCGTTCCCCTATCATTCCCTTTGAATATTTCCTTTTTTTTTTTTTTTTTTTTTTTTTTTTTTTTTTTTTTTTTTTTTTTTTTTTTTTTTTTTTTTTTTTTTTTTTTTTTTTTTTTTTTTTTTTTTTTTTGCCTTTTGAGACAGGGTCTCTCTTTGTAGTTCAGGCTGGCCCTGAGCTCACTATGGTGCCCAGGCAAGCCGCCGCGAACTCAGCAATCCTCCTGTCTCTGCCTCCTGAGTGCTGGGATTACAGGCGTAAGCAACCACGCCCGGCACTGTGGTATGTGCTATTGATTGCTGGTGGGCATGAGTCTCCACGCCCAGCATTATATGTGGTTACCGGGGATCGAACTCAGAACCTTGCACTTGCGAGGCAGGCGCCGGAACCACTGAGCTAACCCTCCGGCCCGAATATTTCCTTTTTTACAAAATCTATCATACAACTCATTTACATCTACCTTTAAAATTATATCTTCTTATGATTGTGTCCTTCCTATAAGTGTCTATACAGTCTTGAAAAGAAAAATTAAATTTAAAGCACTTTTTCATGTCTGTTTGCACCAATATAGCTTATAATTTGTATGTATCTCAACACATACTTTTTTTTTATAAACAAGTAAATGTTGGATTGACGTTCACCAGCAAGTGGAGTATAATCATTTCTTTTGATGGCCGATTATTGTCTCATACAAGGGATTTGGCAATGAGTGATTCATACCATAATAAATTTTTCCAGTACTTTTATTCTTTTCTATGTATTTTTCAAAGTTTTTGATTTTTTGTGGCTAAAAACTAAAAAAAAAAAATACAACACATTATGACTTCTAAAAGTAGTTTTATATTTCCATATGCATCCATACTGGGTTTTTCAATGTTGTTATTATTCCTCAAGCACTAAATTAAGAGAATTTTCCTCCTGATACATCTGTTTTGGCAGGCATGCTACCTTAAGTGATTTTTTTTTACTGTATAAACATAAAAATTATCCTTGAGAATTATGTTTATATTTTGATAAATGCAATTTTGCTGTGTTAACATTTGTGCTGACTGTTTACAGTTTTGGCTGCCTAGAGACTTGTCTTCTTACAATAACAGCATCTCCTACTGTTTAGAAATTACATTTCCCTGTCTCTTGGAGCTGCAGTTTTCTTATAAAACATTTTTGTAGATATGAATTAATCTGTATTTATCAATACTCATTATCAAGATAATTGTAAATAAGATGAGTGGTAGATTTTTTTTCTATCTGAAGTTCAATTTTTAGTCACAGGGAGATGCCAGGATAAGATGACAAAACTAAAACAGAGGAAAGTAGAAATGAGAGGGCAAGAGGTTCCTCATGGCTCGAATTCCCAATTTCCACTTTTCTGCAACCATCTCTCTCTAGTCTTCCGATGGTTTAGATAAATGGACAGAAAATTACTTTATTAATTATTTGATTTACTTTAAATAATATTTCATGGTAGGCTTCAAAGTAGATTTAAATCAAGTCTTTGAGGATATTGATCCTGGATACTTTAACACTAGCTACAGAAAATATAGCCCAAGCTATTAATAAACTACTACCTGTGTATTCATTTTGAAAACAAATTTTTCCATCTACACATAAATAGACAGTACACATAATACAATGGAGAATTTAGGTGTTCTCTATTTTTCATTATACTAGCATGAAAATGCCCATAAACCAAAATGAGTTTAATTTTCAGATTAAGCAAAATAGGTTAAACATAATGGTAACAACAAAAAGACAAATATTTCTAATATTTTTCTATAAATACCAAATAGACATTTAAATAATGGTACTTATAAGCAGTACAAATTGTAAAGAGTGTTAGTCTGTTCGCATTAATTGAATACACTTATTTCTCATTTCATTTAAATGTCAGATCATTTCAGCTGAATTCTTTCTGTGATATTTTGAGTGTAAAAGATAATAAATGTCATGACCATTTATGGTCAACAGACAGGCCTGTCCCACTCTCTCAGATTAAAAGGACTCAGGGTGATTATTAATTCAGGTGGCTTGGCTAAAATCCATCTTCAGTAATTACATTTCTGTCTACATAGAATTGATAATGTAGTTTCAGTGAGAGAATTTATTCATCTCTGTCATCAGTTTTAAAAAGAAAAGAACAGAGATATGAAATCAACAATCATTTTATTAAGGTTTAAGGTGAACAAAGGTTTCATTTTGTTCCAATGTTGATGCTCTTGAAAACAAAAATAAGCAGATAACATTAACTATTCATCACAATGCAGTGAACTTTAAAAAGTAATTGTTCATGCTTTTAAAGTTTCTGCTCAGTAACTCATGTGAGAATGTTTTAGAAAGTCAGCTCTCATCCTTCTTTTGTAAGCTATTTACCTTTCTGCTTTCAGTGATCATTTAACTTTCACTATCTCTTGGAAACTTTAGTGATCCATCTTTTATACATTAAGCTAAATTAGACTTTCCAAAATCACCCTTCATTATAGTAGATATGGTTCTGTTGTTGGACTGTTAGTTCATAGAGATAAGACCTCTGTATTATTTTTAGTATACCCCCAAACAATATCCTATAGATGGTGGATATAATCATGTGCTAAATGTTTATTGAACACATGATATAAACTCACCATTCCCCATGCGTTTACATAGAGTGCTGAGATAATCTCCTCACAGACAATAATTACAAAAAGACTGACAAATAGTACCCAGAAAAAAAATATGAAATAGAGGACTTGGAGATGAAAGCCAAAACTCAGTGCCCTCAGAAGACATCTTTTCTGTTTTATCCGTCCAGGGATATACCTGGATAGTGGTTATAGCTAAAACTCCAAAACCGTGGAGAGGATGGGCTTAAATTAGTATAGAATGAGTCTTCTAGGTAAAAGAAACAGACAGATTACCAAGCTGTCTTAATGTACTGGGTCTGCAGATAGAAGTGGGAAACCCAGTGGTCAGTCAGGAGACAAGATAGTGAGATTGAATCAGGGTACAGCCTGACATTTGCAGCCAACACCAGAAGCAAAAGTTTCTTAGAAGCTCTAAAGTATCAGATATATCATCACATGGTATGCCACATAGTGATTTAACCAACCCCTTACTTATTTAAATTATTCTGATGTTATTAGATGGATTATGCTACTTTACCTAACTATAACAAAACACCTAAAGCAGGGTGCTTTATAAAGAAAAAAAAAGAAGTTGACAATTTTAGATGTATAAGTTTTAAGCTTGGGTCACCACCTATTACTGATTCATCCTCTGGTGAGGCCTTCCTGACATCATGGAAGGAGCATGTACAAGATTAAAGGAGCATAATACAGAAAGAAAACCAGAGAGACCAAGTACCCACAATTCTGAGGGGATCTCCACAACACACAAGGATATTCCATTACACTCTGCTTGTTAACCTTTTTTTTTTTTTGAGACAGGGTTTTGCTTTGTAGTTCAGGCTGGCCCTGAGCTCACCATGTAGCCCAGGCAAGCCTCGAACTCAGCATTTCTCCTGTCTCTGCCTCCCAAGTGCTGGGATGACAGGCGTGAGCCACCACGCCTGGCACTGTGGTATGTGGTATTGATTGCTGGTGGGCTTAGTCACCACGCCCAGCATTGTATGTGGTTACCGGGGATTGAACTCAGGACCTTGCACTTGCAAGGCAGGCACTGGAACCACTGAGCTAACCATCCGGCCCACTTGTTAACCTTTTATTTTCTCTCATAACTTTGTACTAAGGACCAATCTTCCAACAAATGAAATTTTTTGGGGGTGCACCCTCAAATGTATGTTGCACTCAAGCTGTAACTATAGCACTGGATATTTAGAATACTTCAATTATTTTCTATCACTGCAATGAGGACCGAGGGACACATCACCAGTGTATTTGTCATTTCTGTTTCTACAGGAAAATGATGGTCAAAGTACAGGGGCATTTACAATTTTGTGGGGGGTTTTGTATATTTTATATACATATCATGATCACACTCAACAGTGAGAATTTGTACCCATATATGACATGACTTCTCATTTTTGTTATTGTCACATTATTTACCATTAATTTTTAATTTTTTTTATTTTCCAAAAAGTTTATAAAAGCTAATTCTATTTACTTTTCCATGTACTGTCTTTTTATATCTATTATCTGTTTTTCTATTGGATTGTGGCCTTTCTTTTACAGATTTGTAAGTTTTATTTATTTATTAGGGAAATCTCTTGATGTGAGCTATAAATACTTGTTGTTTATTGTTTTATTAAAACTTTACTAGTTTTAGAGTGTGATTGTGAGCTGTATATAAAATGCACCAATAAAGAATTCAGTTTAAAAACTTTGCTATTTTTAAAATTTGGTTTAAACATATATTTGATAATCTTTTGTTCTCTATTTTTTACATTGATACATTGAGATGTTATTGTTCCAGTTTCCCACCAGGAAAATTAACTTCATTTATTTTCTCTTGAAAATCCTTACTAAATATGAATCAAGTTACATGCAAAGTGAAGCTTCAGGACTAGATGCAAGGAATAAATGTCCAATAACTACCACGGCTGTTATAGAGGCATGCCTAGAAGAAAACTACTGATGTATGCAGAAACTGTCCAGATTCTGCTGAACATTCGTGTTTTTATGAAGCTGCTGTGTTGATTTTGGAGTAATTAAGTTTATTTATGATTGCCATAGAAACAAGAGGAAGATGCATTTTCCAGCAAGTACACCTAGCAACTGTGTAGATGTCTGTATATTCAGTTTATTCATGGTTACCCTGGGGATTTCTCAAAACATGAATGTCCCTATCATTTTTTTAAAGCGCTCAGCCATAAACTAGCATCTCAGTGATTATTTTTCCCTGAAAACAAAAGAGGGTACTTTCCAGACTTACATGATTTATCCTTTAGGGAGACCATGATAGAAATATCTACACTTTCACAGAACCCTTTGCATTGGTGCATGGTTTTGGGTAAAATAGTCCACTTCAAGTAAAGTTCTACTCTTTATTGATGACTTCAACATTTTACTCTGTGTTGTGTGCAGTATTTGAAAAAACACATGCCCACATTTTATAAAAGATAAAACTAGTGCTTAAAAGGCTTAAATGACTTAGTCAAAGGTGGTCAGCTGCGATTTGATGGTTGATGTGCTTTGCAAGTCTGTACTTCATACTACCACAGGCAAAAATACATTAAGTGATTTAAGTTAATGACATAGATTTGCTTAGTGTCTTCCAAAAATTCAGTATCCAGCTGTACATTGCTATATGGAATCAGTTTAATATGACCTTCGCTATTGTCCTTTGTTATCATCATAATTGTCCCCAATTCTCCTTAATTCATTTTTTCCATATTTTCCCAGTGCACTATGGACAGGCAGATTATTAGTGTGGTATGTAGAGCTTTTCAGAGTGATTTCAGTGCCATTAATATGTCTATTTGATACTAACTTGAGATAAAACAGGCACATCCTAGCTAAGACGAAGTAAATTTTGTTCTCACTAATCTGTATTCCACTGCTTTCTGACTCAGATTGTGTGGATCCCAGTCTATGGTCTTGTTGACACTCTGGGCCATGCTTCTGTCAGTAAATCTCTGAGTACATTGCATACTGTGAACCATGTTTTCATATACTGGGTAAAAGTCCTTCTGGAACATTGCCCTACAAGATACATCCTTTAATGTTACACTTAGTAGAAGCATAGACACACTTATGGACACACTTAGTAGAAGCATCACTTCATATTTCTCTTTGGCTTAATTTTAATTCAGTTAAGTAACTACAAGGATAATATTGAGGCATTGGTCACAGGCTTGTATAGTATAAAGTTAGATTTTGCAGAAAATGGGAAGAATGTTTTCTATTTTTTCATGTACTTTCTATCATAAAACTCAGCAAAAGATTCAGATCCTACTGTATTGAATAAATTATATTTTAAGATGCACACTGAATTATACCAACATTATCTTAAATGTAACCTTATCCTGCAAACACTCTGAAGTTTATAGAAAGTTAGCAGAGCCTAAATCCTCTGAAAAAACTTCCCTAGGCAACTATTGATCTAAGATTCAAACCAATATTTGCATTTAGAAACTGAAGGACTTTTTATATTCTGTGTCAGCAACAGGGTTGTCCCTAGGATGGGAAGAGATAATGGAAAATGACACTGTCCATACCCAGAATGAAAACCTGAAGTCTACTTAACACTTCCTTACCAGAAGCGCTTTCTCTCCTGATGTTCCCCATTCCTGCTCCATGGCAATCTTCGAGGAGTCATCTCCGTGATGCACAGAGCAAGTCTATATGAAAATATAGCGCCTGAGTAAGAAACAAAGTTGAGAGATACAGGACATCAGATTCTCATATAATGCTACCTATCCTGACCTAAGCTTT